>JANRGW010038232.1:22058-44654 GCA_024733675.1 Psilopsiagon aymara | reverse complement strand
CTCAACCTGTGGGAGTTGCATTCTTTCGATTCTCCTTCCCATCCCTCCAGGAGCAGAGGGAAGAAAAAGGGGGAAGTAAGTGAACAAACTGCGTGGCTGATTTATGGCTTAAACCACGACAGGTATGGAATATACCTTTGGTCAGTTTGGGCCAGGTGCCCTGTCTCTGCTTCCTCCTGTCTTCCCCTCCTCCCTGGCAGAGCATGAGACTCAGAAAGTCCTTGGTTGGGGTAAACATTACTGAGTAGCAGCTGAAAACGTTGGTGTTTTCAGTGCTGTTCCCAGTCTGAAAGTCAAAACCACAGCACTGCACCAGCTCCCAAGAAGGAAAAAAATGACTGCTACTGCTGAACCCAGGATAAGCTCTCAGACTTGGGCATTGTAAATATGCAAGTACAAATGTGTTTTTGGCAGTCTTGTGATGTCATCCTTGAGTTAAATGTAAAGGCCCTAGGTCATTAGATGGCAATTTTCATGGCAAGATGGTCAGACAAAAAATCTACCAACTAAATTTTCAGATACATCTTATAAAAGACACACTTAAAAAAAAAAAAAATCAACTGCCCTCTCCAGTAATTAGGATATAGTCAATAAAACTCAGGTCAGTCAAAGCCCTATAAAAGGCTAAAATGGAAGGAGAGAATTAGTTTGGGTCAGCAGTATCACACACACTCTTCATGAGTGTCCTGAAGAGCTTCCTTGGTTGTCTCTGGTTGTCAGAAGACAAGATTTCCTGCTCTTACCCCCTGGGATGTCTGTTCTCAAACCAATATCTATAGAGGCCCAGTCCTTTGTACCTTGAAGCAATATGATGGGGAGCTGGGGGCTTGCTAGTGTGTCTTGGGAGCATAGGGTTAAATACTGCTTCCCTGAATTGACTTGTTGCTGCAGCAGCGATTGTAGTTTCCAAAGACTGAAGGGTACCTTTACAGCAATGTCTTGTCAATAACATAAATAAGTCATAAAAGAAAGTGTTGACATGTTGCTGGATTACTCTGTTTCCATTGTTACTGTTGGGACAGCACTATGTGGAGGAGAAGGACTCTAGAAGGAAGTAGCCTGAGGTTATAAATGTTGCTGCCACGGTACCAGAGGTGACTTTCATGGAAAAGCGTCAAGAGCAGTCTGGGAGTGGAGCTGGTATTTGAGGTCTTGGTTGGAGTTAAAAGACTATTTGCAGTGGTAAAATCTGAATGTCTGCAGAGCCTATTGTACAAGCATGCTGGCAGAAAGTCAGAACATTAAGAACATATGATGTGTGTTTTTTTGGTTATTTCCCTCCCAGTATTATCAGGGATCTAAAGTTTATTCCCTCTGATGTTAAATTTACTGCTTAGTGATATGGCGTGACAGATTCCATTTTTGGTTTTGCTGATGCATTTCAAGGACCCAAAGAAGTCCTTGAAGATCTCCCTAGAGATCTGCTGATATTGCCAGAAATAGCAGAACCCCTGTCCTCATGTGTCTCCATGGTTAACCTGTAAGATGGCATTTATGTTTAAGCCCAGTGGTCCATAATAACTTTAAAATGCCTGTTTTCTTGTCCCTAAGGAGCAGCATATCGCCCAACCTGTATGTGAGATATTTGGTGTTAAGGTTTCATATCACAGAAAAGTATAGAAAATTTTCTGGGAATATTAAGTTACTTCTGAGTGAGGAAAAGCTAGTCTGGCAGACTAAGCTGCTCTCTGTCATGAGTCCTGCAGGAAAATGGTCAGACTGTGCTGGGAGAGTGTTTTCTGAACTAGTGCACCACTAGTCAGTAGGAGTCAAAATTCAAACACTCTAGTGCTGATGAGCCTTTCCTTTAAACTAAATTACCTGGTCATTTCTTGGGGGTGGCGGAGGGAGGGAAATACAGAATAAATGGCTCTATAGAGGTGCTGCCCACTCATCTTTGGAGATTACTAATAATATTCTGGTTGGTGAAAGAAAAAGGAAGGCATATAAGTATTTACATCTGATACCAGAGCATTTTATCAGGGATAAACAATAACAAGAAGCAGAAGGGAATAAGTGCTGCAGTATATTGCTTTTTTTCCTCCAGTGTCAATAAGAGAAAGTTCAGATTCAACATAACCGATGAGTGAAGAGCAGAACAAGCTGAAATACGAGTAGTGGAGTGACAGATGAAAAAAAATATTGCAGAAGAAACTCCTTCCTACTGACAATTGCAGCAAATGCTCTGCTTTGAAATAGAGCAACTTCATGCTGGCTAACTCAATACAGATCAGTTGAAATGATACTCTCCTTTGCAATAATCCTGGGTGTAGATAAGGAAAAAGTTTAAGTGCCTTGCTGTGTGGATGCCTGTTCTAGAGAAGCGTGGTGTTTTCAGTTGAGTGAGTACAATAAGGTCTATAAATAGGAAAAATGGTTGGTCGCACTTTAACCATTCTCTCTGGAAAAGTTTTCAAGCTCAGTGACAGTGATGTAGTCTGAATGCTGAGTTAATTGGTAACTTGTCTCTTTCCTGTTCAAAACAAGCAGAAAATAAATCTGTCTAACTTCATAATTAAAAGAAAAAAAGCAAGTTAATGACCTGTTTCTGGCACTGGAGAGATGTGTATCTGATGCTGAATATTCAGTAAGTAAAATCTATGTGATATAAAAGAGTCAAATTTCATCAAGAGGGAGGAAAAAAGCCTCTTTTAAAAAAGAGCTATTATAGATTTCTAAGACTTCTACCATCTTATAATAAGATTTTATTAAAAGTATTCAGGTTTAGAAAACACTTGTTAGCAATTTGACCATGCAGAAAGGGATATATATCACAGGATGTTTGGCTAAAAATTTTCTAGCTTTGTACCACTGTCAATTTCAAAGTGTGTTTTAAGGTAAGTTTACAAATATAAAATATGCTGAATATGCCTGTGGCTGAAAATGGAAAGAATTCAGGTATGGCATAGCATAGCAAGTAGCGTAGACTGTAGCAAATTTACTGTGTAAGATGTACAGACAACTAAGCTCCACTAGTTGGAAGATAGGCTGTCAAGTAATTATAAATGTAAAAATGCTGTGTGACACTTTAATTCAGCTAAGAAAAGCAAAGCAGAATTAAATTTATCACTGCAGTATGTTGTAGCATATCTCCATTTTTAAAATAATAGTTTTTATCTCAGCTTAGAAGGTATATTGTGATACCTGTGAAATTCATCATGTTTAGGTTATATTTGGGGTTATTAAAAGGCAAAAAAGGTATAGTCCAGTAGTTAATGAAATAAATAATTTGGAGGTAAATTTAGGGCCATGTTAGGCATATCTTCTTAGAAGATGAATTTTGTAATGCACTTCTCTTAAAAGCAGACACTGCAAAGCAAGAAAGTGGAGCAGATGTGGAAACACTGGCAAATGAACAGGCGTGATTTTTCATCTATTTAATATATGGGAACCCCAAAGGTCTTTTTTTGCTCTCAGGCTATAAAATGGGTTGAATCTTGGTATTGCCTCCTTTGTGTTGGGGGTGGGAGGGGAGAATGCTGCTTAGGTTTTTTTTGGTGTGTTTTTTTTTTTTTTAATTTTTTTTTTTTATTGTATCTTAAATCCTGGTGTGTAATTTAAAATTAATCTCTATTTATGATCTGGAAGCCCTGGCAAAGTGGCTGAAGTTAAAATTGGCATTAAGCATCATACGATGCCTTTTGTCAACTTAGCTCCATGCTGTTGGCATATTTTGGACCTGCTGGTGTTGTGAAGAAGATCTGGCCTCTCTGGGTATCAGTGGGCTTTCAACTCTCTCCCATTTCATTTAAACTGGAGCAGGGCACATCTTGCATGCAGTTGCTGCCTGCAGTGCTGCTAATGACTCAAGGTGCTGGCCCTGCAGATGTGTTTTGTGTCCAGCTGATAATCAGATCTGTTATGTTTTATGTCTCTCAACAGCAGGATTTCAGCCAAGGAGGTGGCTGAGAGTTTTACTGAATGGCACAGCCAGAGCTTTGCTCAGAAGAAAGAAACCTTAGTCATGATATCCTCCCACCCTTATACCATGTTGAAGCTGAAGTCAAGGTGGCTTTTGTCTGTGAAATGTTAGGATCCTGGTAGCTATAAATGGGGCGGTGGGAGGCAGGAGAACTGCACGCAATTTCCAAAAGTCTATGTAAACAGGACAGTTTGCCAAGAGGAGTATGATTTGAAATGGGAGTGACCTAGCTTGTCCTGTGAATGTCCTGTGCTTCATTCCTATTTCACTGAAAGGAGAACACCCTTGATAGGGAATGCTTTGTGGATGTACATACTGACATTTTTGTTTTCTATTGAAGCATATTGTGCATAAGTATCCTCCAAATGCCTCATGAGTAGGCTTTGCAGCTTCTTTTGCCTCCACCAAGTATTTTACATATAAAAGTGTACAAAGGATGTGTATAAATCAGCATTATAAATATATGTATTGTGTAAATATACTTACATTATATACTCTTGAAAAACAATTTATAATAAGGCACCCCAAAAATCTGTCTCTTTACACCACTTTTAGTTCATAGGAAATTTTAATCCAAGGAATGGGAAATGGAGATGGGCAGAAGTTTACATAGTAAGTAAAGGTATAAATATTTCTCTTTCTCAACAAGAATGAACTTAAAGAGATCATAGTGCCAGTAGAATTGAATGCCAATAGTGCCTTAATGCATTGCCATTTTAGGAAACTCTAAACATGAACCCACGAATGTCTTCACCTGACTGCAGTGCAAGCAAAGTAACTTCATACTGCAGGTGCAATGAGAGTGGCTATAAATCAGTTTGTCCCAGTTCCTGCTTTACACTGAAAAGAATATAAACATATGATATTTAGTCTAAACAACAAGTTTTGTTAAATCTTGTGGTCTGTCTCTTATACTCTTCCTTGCACTTCCACTGCCATGATCAGTGGAATGTTGAGTAATATTTCTTATGTCCTTAAGCCAGTCTATGAAGCTCTGAGACTGAAATGGTGGCAACTGCAGCAGCTTTAGCACTATTCAGTGGAAGGTTTCACACATGAGAAAGGAGCTTTTGAAAAGCTTGGATAATCTGAAATTAACCACAACAATATCTGGAGAACCTCAAATCTAATTTCTATAATGTATTCAATGTACCATGAAGCAGAATGGAAGCCGGCCACTTGAATGCACAGCTGAGCCAGTTTGAGGATATGTGAAAGACTGGAAGTATAAGGATTTGGATAATGCGGATTGACATAAGCCCAGAAAGGGAGCTGAGTTCAGTTGATCTTGTCATGGTTGGAGCTGGTTGTCATTTTTGGCTTGCTGGGGAACTGTGAATTACAAAACCAGAAGTCAAAAGCCTATCTAAAGTACCAGAGAAGTTTATTATTTTTATATTTCTTTCTTTTGGTAACTATAATGACAAAATTCCTGGATAAATAAATGGTAATCTGCACAGACTGGATAGACTTGAGGCTAGGAAGAGTATTGCCACTCCAAAAGCTGTGGCATTTCTCAGTGGAGTTTAAAACTCTCCTTGCTTCAGAAGAACAAAAACTTCCACTAGAAACAAAGTATAAGTAGTTGATCTGTATGCAGTTGGGCATTTGCTATGATTGGTGAGAGAGAAGGCATCTGTTTGGGCTGGGGACACTACTGAATAGTTTTAAAAGGTTGTAAATATCAATGTGCTCTCCTAAGTCAACTTGGGTGGCAGAAGGAGAAAAAGGTCTTAAACTGCAGTGCAAGAAGTTCTGGCTAGGTATTGGCAAAACTTTTTTGTCTGTATGGGAAACTGGGCAGTAGAATACACTGATATGAATAAATGTGGTATTTCTATGGAGTTCTTTGAGGATAAATTAGATGAACATATTTCATGGACAACAAATACTGTCAATCCTGCACCACTAGGAGATTATGGCAGACTTGGTGGTCATCTGTAATTCTTTCCCGTCCTATGTCTGTATGATGCTTAAATGTAAGTTTGTAGTCCTTCTAGTTTCCTGGCAAGGGGTACAGATCTAACTAGTCTCAAATTATTGGCAAAAGGTGTATTTCAGATGCTTGGCAAAGTTGGGTTCAAAAATTAGCTGGTATGTGACAAATCTGGGAGTGGATATAAGTGTTGAACAAATTAGTGGTTTGGATGTTGGCTTACCTCCTGCTGAATGCTTCCACCTGCCCTCTGAACTGTGGCTGTTCCCAAAGCAATGCAAATATGCTGAACCTCAGAGCTCTCTCTTTGGGACAAGCTTGTTTACCAGTTGCTGTTAAACACATCTGAATTTGGAATGGGAGGGTGAGTGCCTGGGATTCCTTCCTGGAGCAGAAACCTGGCCTGTGTAATCCCTTCAAGAAATTTCCAGCTGAAGTCCACTCAGGAGGCTTAGTTGTGTGCTGATCCCTCATTTCTCTTGCAGATCTTGTGCTGATCTGCTTCTAACTTTATATGGTATCAAACCACCAGATTGTATACTGATATATAAACTGATGAGATCTTCAACTTCTTTGTCTAGGAAATGGATTGTCATATCTTATGAGAAACCATTACTGTGAGCACAACTTTGAGTTGCATATCTCTAGAAGTGCAAGATGAAAACTACATATAAAAAGAAGTATTAGTCTTTCAGAATATCTGTGTTCTTGTGATGTTCCTCAGTAAAAAATTGAAATCAGAATTAAAAAAAAAATATATTTCTGCGATTAATCTAGCTAACTGTAATTAGCAGTGGATTCATCCTTATAGATTGCTAGCCTGTCAAAGGCAGGTCCCTCCGTATGTGGAAACTCACATTTTGCTGAGAGAAATGAGAATCCTTTAAGTGCATTTTGCATTGTCAGATACTTATTTCTGTTTTCGTGCCACCCCCCCTTTTTAAAAAAAAAAAAAATCTATGAAAAAAATGACAACAGAACCTCTTCAGTTTTTCTCAAAATATTCCCTTCATATGTACTTTTTTTTCCTGCTGCTGGGTGACAGTGAATTACATAGCATCCTAATAACATGGTAGCGTAATAATGTAGTAATTTTTTTGATGGAAGATGACATTTACTGGAATTAGATCGTTTTAACTGTCAGCTCTTTGTCCCCTATAATAATTCTTCCATCTTCTTGTGTGTTGTTATTTAATTACAGTGAATAAACCCAAATACTGATTATGGGCTTTTTTGAACTCCTGTGCAAACTAAATTATTAGCATTTCTACTGGTTCTCCAATATTACTGCCATGCTAAGGTCACCATTATCTTATAGATATAAGATCAAAATGTCTTATGTAAGTATTCTCAAAGGTTTCCTGAGGGTGGTTTGCATGAAGTAGTTGCCCTGTAGCCTTGTAACACTAACCACAAAGCCCTAGAGATGGTTCTGGAAGATTTTATGAATCTTCTGTACTTTCTTTCTTGAGTTTGAATGGACTTTCTCTGGATTTCTTCTCATAGAAATGAGTATATCTCTACATCTTTTTTTGTTTGATTTTGTGCATAGTCTCACTAAAACATGTACCCAAATGCATTGTTGATTTAGGGCTTCATGCAGTTCTGCAGCTTTTGGCTGGCTTTTCTGTCCATTAATAATTCACAGGAAAGCTGCACATTTTCCAACATCATAAGCTCTGTTCTCCCATGGAAAACATGATGGAAGAAAGGAAAAAATGAATATCTCCATCATCCTCAAAGTAAACACACTAGGCAAATGTATCAAGCTGTTTTGTGCCAGCACAGAGAAGTGAAAGAGGAGTTGCATGTCCCTGTGTGATAAAAGTGCCAGGGGATAGAAGTGCTTGGGGGACAGTAGAGATTTTCAGAAGCCACCCCAGTGGACTCAGCAGCTCTAATTTCAGCCACTGGAAGTGGGATGAAGTTTTCCTCTGAAATAGCTGAACAAGGATAAGCAGCAGCAGAAGGAGCTGATCTAATCTTAAACACCTGTGCTAATGGGTGGTAGTTTAGCAATCATATTTAGCTAAACTTTATGCAATATCTTAAATCTTTTTTGAATAGTGCAAATTAATCGCAAGGTTTCCCAGAAGTTTAACTTTTTAAAATGAGTTGTTGCTGACCTCAGACTCTCCAATGGCATCACAGTGGGCAGAGGAACCAAAATCAATAGAGACTTATCAGCTCTACTAAAGATGGCACCTACAGGATAGGGGTGCTTATAGAAATAATAAAGAATTTTACTTTAAAAGCTGTTTTTAAAGGCTACTATAAAAAAAAAAAAAAAAAAAAAGAAGACACTATGCTATGATGGAACCAGTGGGGCCTAACGCACTAGGTTGGGGCTGTCTCCTGCTCCTTCTTTGCCCCTTGTGGTGTTGTGACAGGAAGCACTGAAGAGATATGTGGAGGACTTGTGGAAAGAGGTCAAGTCATAGATTAAATTAAACAGTTATTAATAATGTATTGTGCTTTTCCAGCAGTTTTTTGTCCTTTTTGGAAAATGGAGCTGCCAATGAATTACTTTGTGGTTTTTATCATTGCTTTTGTCAGATGTTTCAAGCTGAATTCAAAGCCAGCTCTTTTAAAAGGCGAAATGCCGTGGAATATATGACAGGAACGGTGAAGTTAGACAGTGCATCAAAATCCGTGTAATTTAAACCTCTGCTCATAGCGTGAAAGGACAAAGTGCACCAAAAAGAAATTGCTTAATTTGTCATAGGAAAAAATATGTATCAAAGGTGCTTTATTTAGGAGTCCATCTCAGTACTGTGCAACAAAGTGTTTCGCAGGCTGTCAATAAGACATTGCCTGGCAGACTTGCTTAGGATTCAAAAGAAAGCAATATTTTTAGTGAGACAGTTATCCAGCTGTAAAAAGGTGGTTTCATTCTCTGTCTTTGAGGAGCTGATGGTATCTTGCTTCTTGTATTTGTCTTACATTTGGACAGATCATATTATTTTTTATTAGAATTTGTGGGAGGAAAAAAGCGATGGAAATGAAATCCCTTGTGAAATTGCTTGAAATTGCCTTTCACTTGCCTGAATAAATTTGTTATTGATTTTTCCCCTTTTATAAGAATGAAAGGTTAATGAAAACAATCACATTGCTTTTATCCCAAGGTAGAGATGATATAATACATACAAGACTAGGTTTTTTTTCGGGTTTTTTTTTTTTTTACCTAACAAAAATGTTAGTGTTTAGGTGTTAGCCTTATGGAAGATTAGCTGTTGTGATGGGAAATGAATTATGCTACAATATTTTCAAGAGCTGTCATACGGTGTATGACAGATTAATAACTCCAGCCTTTTTGTTTTACTCTGTGGTTATTTGAGATGGATACTATTATAACTGGGATCTGTACTCCCCAGATCTGCAGAGAATGTTTTATTTCTCATGACTTTCCATAGAATAGGGAAGATATAGTTGTTTTTGTACAGGAGGCTAGGAGTGCAGTGTGCCTGATTGCTGGTAGAGTGTCAACTGTACTGGAGAGAGATATGATGTCTCTAGGAGCCACTGAAGGTGTGAGTCCAAAAGCAAAGCTGTCTACCCCTGGTGAAAAAAAGTGGTGAGAACTCCTTCCAAAGCTTGTTTGAGCTTTTGACGAGCCAAATAGGGAAGAATTGCAAGTCCCTGCTTGGATGTCAGGAAAGCCATACGGAACAGCAAGAACACAATTTCAGTGAGGAGTGTGTGACTATGGGAACACAGGGTCTTCATGACAGCCTCCTAAACAGACATCCAAGAGGGACTGGGGTGGCCTATTCCTATTGTACTCTTTCTCCTCCTTGAACCCTCACAGTCCTTCTGCAGCCTGGCCTGTTATGCAACTGAAGCATAACACTGTTGTCCTAAGGGTGCATTCCTGCAGGAATGTGCTTTCCAACCAATCTTACCTTTTCATTGCTTCAGGACCCAGGCTTTCTCTGTAGTAACTGAATTAAGGTACTCCTAGTAGGGCCAGCCCTGCAGAGCTGCATCTCAGGATACCCTGGTCATTCTCCGTGAGTGCATCTCTCCTATGTTGAATGCACAGGTCATACTTTCATGCATGAAATGGGGATTGCTTGTCAAAAAAAGTTGCTTGGTAGCAGTGCTGCTTGTACTTGTGCAAGGCAAAATTCACCCCAGCGTCCTTTCCATGGCCCTGCCTCCTTGCTTTCTGGTCTCCTTCACTTGCTTCTTCTCCTGCTCTATATGAGGGCAAAGACTACCTCTGAAAATCTGATGTTCAAGCATAGCCTTAGATCTGAGCTGTACTGAAGAGTACTGGTTGTTGTAAGCTGGCCGCTGTTTTCACACTGTGGTTACCCATTTCTAGTGAAGTCTGAGTAGTAGGTGGCCTGTCCTGCTTCTCATACCAGTAAATTCTCTAACATGTAAGGGTGGTACACAGCGATACCACCAACACTGTTGCTCCCTCCTGCTCACCCTTTGCTTCTGGACTATTTCTGGTGCATCTCTTAATATGGCCTATTCCATCTTTTATTTATAACACCTACTTCAATTAAAATAAGTGAATTTCATGCCACCCAGCACGGGAAATCTGTTTCTTTCAGCTAGATGCTGGCTTTGTAGGGGGGCAGCACTAACATCTCTCGATTTAGCTTTGTGATAGGGAGGGCACCTTATATATATATATTTAATGCTTAACATTGTCATAGTAACTTTTTTAAGGTTTGAGCAGGTGCAGTGGGCTGACTGGAATGTGGAACACTGCCAGAGGTGGTACCAAAGGAGCTCCCCAAGTATTGGTAGAGGTGTTCAGACATTCATGGTCAATACTGCTCTTCCCAGATCTGGCCTCTATTTTCTGCAGAGGACAGAGATACTGAGTCTCCTCAGAGGTGACTCTTCCAGTTCATATGATGCCTACAAGGGATGGGAAACTCCTTTTGCCAGATAGAATATGCAACAGTTATTGTGGGTCAGTCTTAAGCATTAAGTGGTTTCAAATGTACTTTTATTTGCTGCTCTTGGATGTTCTTGAGGAAAGATTCACCTTGACCTTTATGTTGGCTGCAGCTCTTGACTTTTATGTAGAGAGCAGGTATAAAGAGAGATCACTGAACTTTGAAGTCTGCCTTTCTTTCTTAGACTGAGACCTGCTTAGACCCTGCTTTCTCTATTGAGTGTCTCTTGTTAATGTTTATATAGTTTCTGCTGCTCTGACATCTCTGTGGACTTTGCTGTATATTGCAAGCTTCTTATACCTCATAAAAATGCAAACAAAGAGATTCAGTTCATTTGCTATTCAGCAGCCATGTGCTCCTTTTATGGCTTGAACGAGATAAAGATTCATCATAACACAGACTTTGTGTAAAAGTGCATTTTTATTCCAAACATGCAATCAGAATTTATTTTTTTATAAGCAGTTGCTACACTCACAATTAATTTTATGGTATTATATAATCTGTAGTCCATGACTAAAGTTTGGGCTGGAAAGCAATGAACTGGAAGAGAGAATGGCATTTCTACAGCAATGGTTGAAGTCTAATCACACATCCCCCAGCGGACATTTTTTGACAGAATGGCAAGTTCATTTTCCTGGAGACACACAGTTGATACATATAACATGTTGTTGGCAGGTGTAGTAATTTTTCAACTTCTAAAAAACGTCAAAATTCACTATAACCAAAAAGACTGTATGTCAGATGCAGGATTGGGATCCTTTATCAATCTCCAACAAACCCATCCCATGCAAGAACTTGGATTGTCAACAGTCCGCAAGAGCAACAGTGAAAAACGTGCTGCAAACTAATGTTTCTGTTCATATTCTTGTTCTGTTTTGCTGGTGCTTTTAAGGGGCTTAGAAATAATGTCTGCTCAGTTCTTGCTGTAGTATAAACACACAAGCTACCACCAAGGTTCAAGTGCTAAACGTCTGGGTGACATATAAATTTCTGCAATGTCTTATCTATTGATAGTTGTCTTACAGCTGTAAATCAATTTGTAGTTTGTACTTCAATGCCTGCATTTAAAGTTATATAAATCATGAATTGCAGCTGAAGGTTACTGGGCATTTAAACTCAGCTGTTAGCTAAGCTTAATGCTGTCTTCCATACTTGCTAATGTGATGTTAAAGAAATGGTATTGCTGATGGTGTGGTGTTTTTACCTTTAAACAGCTATTTGCTTGGGGAGGCACGACACTGGAGGGACTCATAATATGCCCTTCCTTTGAGTTGGGGATGGTATGATTGAAACAAAGTAAGGGACTTTTTGATAAGCAGTTTAGGAAATTCACTGAACCTTGTTATTCTTCTTGCTATTTACTTCATTTATTCTCTAGGTACTTCTGAAATAGATCTCTGAAGTGAGGCAATTGCTGTGAATTTATTACTCCAAAATTTAATTTTGGATTTTTGTGTTTTATTGTATGAAGAGCTTTGACTTTAAAGGTGCAAAATTTAACGTATCTAATACATACAAGCCACTCTTCAGCCACCTTATGTCAACTTGTATTTGCACTCTGTGTGCTGATCTGGGATCCCATGTAGTACCAGGAGATGGGCATAGCTCTAGCAGAGATCCTTCTCTGTTCATTTTTATAAGATCCCAATCAATAGAGGACATATGCAAAATTATTCTGGAGCCCTACTGGCTGATTTTGTTTCTTTCTCCTTTATAAATTTGACCTTGCTGCTGGCTTAATCTCTTTGAATTTTAAGAGGATGTTTTTAATTATTCTCTTTTTGTATTTTAAATAGATTAATTACTATGTAGCATGCAGATTACCTTCTTGGTATGAGAAGCTATTTCTACTTGTCTA
This sequence comes from Psilopsiagon aymara, assembly GCA_024733675.1. Taxonomy (NCBI): domain Eukaryota; kingdom Metazoa; phylum Chordata; class Aves; order Psittaciformes; family Psittacidae; genus Psilopsiagon; species Psilopsiagon aymara. The sequence goes on along the minus strand of JANRGW010038232.1, from coordinate 32,019 downwards.
ATTCATTTTAATGCCTATTGGATTTTACAGTCTTGGGTCAGGAACAGCCTATACATTAATTGCATCAGTGAATGCTTAAAAAAAATCTCATCTTTTCAGTACACCTTTAGGGCCAGATGGCTTCTGCAGCCTATGCTTACTTGCAGCAGTTGTTGGATGAGTTCGTCTGGACATGTGGTTATGCTCACTAAAGGGAACATATCAGGAACAGAGAACAAATTAAAAATGGGGGATGATCAGTGAGTCTTTAATATTACCCCTGACTATCATTTGTAGATGTTAGGAAAAAAGTTTTGCTATTTCAGTCCCCGTTTTTAATGGCTAACTTTTAACCCTCTGCCAGTGCAGAGTGGTGTGTTATCAGGACTCACAGCAGCAGGAGCCATTGCTGTGCCTTGGAGCAGTCTCCTGGTTTCAGATTTCTTTGCTTTCTTCAAGCACTATCAGCTTCCTGTTGGGATGCCCCTGCCTGAAGAAACAGGGTTTTTTTGGCTGGCTGTATTAAACATTTTTTGTTCCTGAGACACCAGAAAGTGAGTCAGATGTTGTCACTTTCATGACTCTCTTGCTGACTGGACTGAGAAGGATTTGAGTGCTTTTTGTCTTCATCTCTCTCCTACTTTGAAATGTCAGCTTTGTTGTCTAACACTAGAATTTATTTAATCACTCTTTGTGGATAAGTTCTCTCCTTCTTTGACTTACAATTCAGACACAGTGTGCCTTGAAAAGAGTTCAGTAGTTTGCTAAGGATTTAACTGGTTTTGAAACCAGGCAGCTTAAAAAATGAGATTATGCTTGCTTAGGGACCCCCTAAATAAAACAGTAATTCTCAAGCAGCCATTCATACTCCTTCTTGCAGTCATGGTTCTTTGCAATGTGTGCCAATAGCTGGTTGGTGTTTAATGATAGCAGTCACTATTCTTGGTGGATGTTACTGGTTTAGGGCCATTTTCTGTCAGTATTATAATGTGAAAGGATTGCTGTCATTTTGAGCTTTGATGAGGAAGACCTGTAACACCAAGGTAGCCAATAGGTCCCTTGCTGTCTTGTCAGGTTTTGTTAAGTGTGAGATGTATCTGTTCTGTATTCATAAGGGAGGCCTATGGCTGTTTCCAGCCATTACTGAGATAACTGAGTCCATGCAACAGATACTTACAGAGAGAATATGTGGATTACAGATGTGACATGTAGCTTGTTTATATATCAAAATGGGCAGGCCTTAAAGATTGACATAGCTGGTTTGGGTTGGGCTTGTCTGAATTTTGGTCAAAGCCCTTTTAATAAAAATGTCAATTTTATAAAATCAGATAACTACTTCTGGTCCTTGACCTGCTAATACCAAGCAATGAGATAACAGTGGAAATTCCAATATATATAAAACCAGTATTACCCAAGGGTTTGTGAGAATATTGGTCGTACTGTTTTATATATTGCGGGAAAAATGCAGATCATATAAACTCTGCAAACCTGCAGGATTTTAGGAATGCATGAGAAGTATGAATGGGTATTTCTACATTAATGTGATACGAGGTAAAATGCATGTCTTCTGAAAACAAATCATCAAATGGGCTGAACTGTCAATCTAATGCAGATAACTCTTCCATATCATTATGATCTTAGTGGTTTTGTTGTTCTGTTCTTGACAAGGATAGCCTATAAATTCAGGAAATAGGAAGGAGTAGCTTGGTAAAATGTGCTGAAATATGAAAAATACTATTCTTGAGCCTATTAAAATAGACCCTTTCTGGTGATCTCAGCAGGGCCATTGTTTTTAAATATTTCCCCCTAATGCTGTTTTTTCTCTTTGCAGTCAGTGTTTTATAGCAGTTGTTTAAAAAATAAACTCAAGTCAAAATGCTGATGCAGTATTACTTGTAGCCTGGTGCAACGCCTATGCAGGGAGATTAGACTGGGGTATTCAATTAACCCTACAGCTATAATTTAAACTGGGGCATACAGCAGGGGATCTACTTTGTACATAACTTCTTACCTAATGCAGAACTCATGTACATATTCATTAGCAGAATGGAAAGCAGAAGGTCCGTTTTGTTAACACTGGTAATCAGTTATTTAGGATTTGTGAAATACTGAGTTGTGTGAATTGTTACCTATGCCAAATAATAATGCAAAGCCAGATGCAGAGTTTCAGAATTGTAGAGAGAGCAATAAGCACCAGCACCTATAACAAGTAGCTGTTCCTAAATTACAAATAACAAAGAGAAAAAGAACCATTTCTGTGCTTGAAGCAGGTATGTGTGTTGCGTTCCTTGGTCCAGGTTATCAAGGGGTACAGCTGGGGCTCCGTAGTGTGGGTACAAAGTCTCTTTTTGGGGTTTGTGAAAGCCTTTGGAGCTGCTTGTCCCTCTGTTGTGGGATGCACAGATGAGCTTTTCTCACCTTTTCCCTATTGGTGAAAGCTGCTGTAGGTAGCAGGTAGCTAGTGTCTGCAGAGAGCTGCAGCAGGTCTGTGCAGAGTGAGTTTTGACTTAGGTAGTTGTTGTATTTTAAGACAGATACGGGAAAACATGGTGTCAGGAGGTTGAATAAAAATGTGTCTTCAAAGGACCATGACAGGCACAAAAGGGTGTCACTGTTGTGGGTGTGTCATATGGGGATAGCCTCACTGATTCCCAGCACCCGGAAAGCAGAAGAATTCCTTTGTCTTTGCAGATACTGAGAGGTTTGCTTATTTTCAGCTTCTGTCTTCTCCCCAGGCCATTAGACACTGTCCACTTGAAGAGCACATTTTCCTTTCCAAGCACAGTCTTCAGGCTGTGGCGTTTTCCTCTGTAGTTCTGCCTTTCATGTGACTTTTATTATTAATTGCTTTAACCCAAAGGTAGAAAAGAAAGGGTATAAAATCAATAATGTGTTAAGTATGAGAATGAAAAGTAAAAGCATTCACAGGAGGGAAGTGAACTACTGAACAAAAGGAAAAGTTGCGGGGTTTTTTATATTTTTTTTTTCCAAATGTCCTAAAAAAATAAATTAGCAAATACAAAGCTGTCTTGAGAGTTCAGTCTGTAAATTTCAAATGGAAAATGTGAGCTGCATTTCAGGCTGCAGGAAGCAAGATTTTTATAGCTGGTGATAGCAAAACCCCAGGTGGTGGCATCCTACCCTCAATGTCTGAGCAAAGTCATCCTGATTTGACTTTTACTTAACCTGCTCCAACAGGATTTCTCGTATCAAGGTAGGTGTGAAATTTCCTACCTAGAGAAACTGAGACATGTCTAGCACAGTTCAGCCAGGAAGCATAGGGTATTCCCATGGCTTTCTGAGGACATCAGTGTATGAGAGAGGTGTGAAGTGTTTGGCTTCTCTGTTTTGTTTTGTACCATCATTTCCTGATCCTGCAGCATCACTGCCTAATGATTTATCCAATGCACACATTCCATGCTCTTTTTTATTTTTTTTAGAGGGCTTCTGGGCTGAATGTGTTGGAGAAAGTGCACGAATGCTTTATGCATACAGCAAAACTCTTGTGGAGAAAAAAATTAACTGCAGGCAAGCACTATTTAATTTTAAGGCCAGAAGGACCCCTCTGTCATCGCAGAATCATAGAATAGTTAGGATTGGAAAGGACCTCAGGATCATCAAATTCCAATGCCCCTGCCATGGGCAGGGACATCTCATACTAAACCATATCATTCAAGGCTCTGTTCAACCTGGCCTTGAACACCAGCAGGGATGAAGCATTCACAAGTTCTCTGGGCAGCCCATTCCAGTGCCTCATCACCCTCACTGTAAAGAACTTCCTCCTTATATCCAATCTAAACTTCCCCTGTTTAAGTTTGAACCCATTACCCCTTGTCCTATCACTACAGTTCCTAATGAAGAGTCCCTCCCCAGCACTCTCATAGGCCCCTTTCAGATACTGGAAGGCTGCTACAAGGTCTCCATGCAGCCTTCTCTTCTCCAGGCTGAACAGCCCCAACTTTCTCAGCCTGTCTTCATACGGATAAAATAAACAGAACTTATAATTTGTAGTGGCTCTTGGAAATTAATAGTGCATGGTAGCAATAGTTATTGCACTTTTGAGCCTTGTTAGTCATGGGTAGATGTAGCACCTCATGCACATAGGAACAGTCCTGGTTAATAGCATCCCTACACTTTTTTCTAATCTGTTAGCTTTATTGAAATGCTTTTTATCTGAAATATTAAAATACATACTGGATTCCATAGAAGTATGTTTCAAATCCACTTCACTTTAATTTGTATTGGAATACAGCTGCTAGCAGAGCTGCCTCAGTGTCATAATTCATGACTTCTTCAGTTGAAACTTGTTTTGCTTTTGCTATTTCTGCAGTGTTCTGCGGTGGTTCAGACACTTGTTTTAAAGGTTTAAATCTAGTGATACAGATTTTGTTATCTAAACCTTAAAAAATCAAGGCTTTTTCTTTATTAGATTTTGCAGGAAGAGTATCTTCAGTATTTCAAAGAGTTGGGATGATTTCTGTGATGGTCTTCACCCTATATTTTTTGCCATATGCATCGAATTTCTGTTTTCTAGTTAATTTCAGCTGGAATAATTTTTTAGGTAGTGATTTTTGTCTTTGTAAAGGCAACTGATGCATGGGCTTTTAGAATGAGAACTCTTTTTTACTTAGTTGTGTTTTGTTAAGATATGACCTAAATACTTATTTGTTTACATTCACTAATTCTGCCAATATCTTTTATTTTTGAAGTTGTATCCAGCATCACAGAGCAGGCTTCACACTGATGCCTTGATGCCTGGGTGCCAAACTTCAGTCAACATCAAGGTTAGGAAGTATTTATCCTCATAACATCTATAAGTAAGAATAGTTGTTCTGTGCTCATCTGTCTGATGGCAAACCCTGAGATACTATGACACAGCATTTCCAGGGTAGGACAGGGAATCTGCTGAAGCCCAGAGACATGATCCCCAAGTCACGGCTCAGTCCTGACCATGGGTCCTCTCTGAGACCTCATTGTCTTGGAGCCTGACCATCTGAGGTAGCATATAGCCTTCATGTACCTGATTCATTAGCTTCATTTCAGCTTAGTCCCGTAGGCTTCACAAGACTCATGTTTTGGCGTGTGTTGGGAAGGTGGAAAGGGTAGTGCCCATGAGGAGGAATATAAGTAGCCTGTGAGTGAACATCAAGGCCAAGCAAGGCAGTTTTAAATGTTTAATTAGCTTGGGACCAGCAATCATTTTATTTTTTTAATTTCCTTTGAAAATCCTGTTACTTTGGGTGGGGGGAAAGGTAATTATTTCTTTTCAGCTGATCCTGGCTTGACATCTGTAATGTAGAAGGAGAAGGTAAAGCAACTTATAATTCTTCAGCTAATTGCCCAGGTCCTCTAGCTTTTGGAAACCTACTTAACTTGGGGCTGCTCAGAAGCATTAAAATGCTGTTTGGCAATCAGGGTTTGTATATCACATCGTTTCATTCGCGTACCAGTAGTTAGAAAACCTATCATTACGCTGAAGTATAATTTGGAGCTTTTCCATATTCATGACATTGTGTGAGGTTGGAAAACAACTGCCATCTCAATACAGTACAATTACTGATCGCATGGAGTGACTGATCTTTAATTGGTTTTAAATTAGAATCTTCTCTATTTCACTCCCCTACAGAGAACTGCTGAAGCTTCAGGTGAGAAGAAAAAAAAAAAAAAGTGTAATATTTTCTAGGAAACTATAAAATCACCATTTTGTGCTATTAGCTTTAAAGGGACTTTGGGCCCAATTATTGTAGACCAGGATAAAGGCTTTGTAGCAGATCACTGCCAATTAAAAAAGGTCTCTGGTACTTTATAATTGCTAATAAGTTATTTTTGGTTATAGTCAAGAAAAGTAATTTTTTTTAATTGCCTTTTTAAAAATGTTTTTCTTTATGAAGTCCTCTTCAGTGGTGCCTTAAATCCCTCATAATTAAACCTCTACTGCAGTTAAAAATATTGCCAGCATTTCTGTTTAAGGCTACCTTTCTGAAGGATGAATGGAAGAGAAAATAAGTTGCCACATAGTGTACCTTGTGGGTGAGCTACAGATTTTTTTTTTTTTTGCCAATTTTGGAGAGTATTCTGATGCAGACAAGAATTTTGGTACAGTGGATTTCCAGCATCTGTCTTTGTATAATGAGACAACAGTCTGGTTTATTTGGTTTTTTTTTTGATGTGCAATTGTTTAACTGCTTTTTAATGTATAATACTTATCAGAATATGACTCAGAAGCCCTAGTCCCCTTGGTGTCTGAGAAACTTAGATCTAGTTACTCCTCTGAAAGAGTCCATTTGGATTTGTAGAAGGGGAAAAAGTAGAAAACCCCCAAAACTTTCAAATCTTCACTTTCAAATCTTGTGTCAACTAGAGTCTGGTTACTGTTTGTATCATGCATTTTTTATTTTATTTAATTTATGTATTTATGTACATATGCATTTATTTATTTATTCTATACATAACATGCAGGACTGATGTATTTTTGTTGTGCCTTACTAAAGAGAACTGAAAATACTGAAGTGGATAGGTTTGTCTGATAAAGGCAATGTAAGCTACTGCGCCAGGCTGCCACCCTCTTGGAACAAAGGAAATCTGCAGCTTAATTTAGTGCCAATGTGTCTTCACACACTCATTGTCATACATGGGAAAGGCTGTAGGGTTCCATCTCAAAGGCCCAATGTAATGCTTCAAAAATAGGAGAAACTGGAGCGTTTTAGACTTTTCACATGCCAAAATAGCTTTTCCTTTTAACGCAGTGTTCCTTGGATCGATGTTCCCTTAGAGGGCTGCAGATGGAGGAGGGGTGAAAGCTACATATTCCCACTTCCAAGACAAGGTGTGAAGAAGCTTTCTTGTAGCATCGTGTAAAGTTGTTTTCACAAGTGACTGTGACAATTGGCTAATGCAAATGTAAAAGAGGCATCTGGGGGCAATGCTCTGCTTGACCCACTGGTCGCATGAAAGATAGTACGTAGTAGAATATGGCCTTGTGTAGCTTGAGCTGTAGTGGCCATAAAGTGGTGACCGGATTGAAGATTTGGAGGAAGGGTGGGAAGGTGAGCAGCAAGAGGTAAGAGCGCGGCTTTCAAGAAAGCAGGCTTGAGCTTTCTTAAGAAATTGCTGGGCAGAATGAAGAATGGTGCCCAGGAGAAATAGATGAATTTTAAAGAAAACTGGTTGAAAGCTGCTGTTTTGCAGGAAGACTGTAAATTCTAGCAGGCTTGGCTAAGCAAGGAGCTCTGTGAACTAAAATGCAAAAAGAGAGCATACAAAATGGAAACAATAATGGGCAATAGAGGAGCTGAAAAGCATTGCTCAGGCAAAAAGGAAGAAAATCAGAAAGGCCGTGGATGAGCTGGAGTTCCAAAAAAAGGCCAAAAAAAGCAGGAAAAAATGATTTTACAAGTACACATGTAGGGAGAGGATGTTCAAGGAAACTCGATTCCCATACATGAATGAGGAAGGTGAACTAATTGTAGATGGTGCAGAAAGGACTGTAGTTGTCCAAGCATTTTTATACATCAGTTTTCACAAGAAAAACCTATTCTCAGGCTGCTGTGTCCATCAATAAGCTTCAGGAAGGAGAGAGGCTGTCAGTAGTGGGGAAGCAGCAGGTTAGGGCTATATAAAGAAGCTGCGTATCTTCAAATCTGGGGCAATATGGCATATTCATAAAGCTGTTAGAGCAGGTTGATGTGGTTATTGTCAACTATAAACTGAGGTGGCTGGAGTGATCCCTGATGACTGGAAAAAGGTAGATGCTGTGTTTGTCTTCTAAGAAGGCAGCTGAGGTCCCTCTGAGGTGCACAGAGTGGGCTGTGATAGCACCATTTTAGGAGTAGGTTCAAACATAGAATCATAGAATAGTTAGGGTTAGAAAGGACCTTAAGATCATCTAGTTCCAACACCCCTCAGGGACACCTCCCACGAAACCATATCACTCAAGGCTCTGTCCAGCCTGGCCTTGAACACCACCAAGGATGGAGCATTCACAGCTTCCCTGGACAACCCATTCCAGTGCCTCACCACCCTTACAATAAAGCGTTTCTTCCTCATATCCAATCTAAACTTCCCCCGTTTAAGTATGAACCTGAACCCGTTACCCCTTGTCCTGTCACCACAGTCCCTAATGAAGGGTCCCTCCCCAGCATCCCTATATCCCCCTTCAGATACTGGAAGGCTGCTATGAGGTCTCCACGCAGCCTTCTATTGTCCAGGCTGAACAGCCCCAACTTTCTCAGTCTGTCTTCATACAGGAGGTGCTCCAGTCCCGTGATCATCCTCATGGCCCTCCTCTGGACTTGAAGCCAGGCTTTTTTCAGTGGTGCTAGAACCCGCAGCAAGGAGTAAGAGCCAAAAATTGCTTTGAAAAGGTTTGATTGGACCTGACACAATGTTTTTCACCAAGCAGCCCTGAACAGAGAAGCAATAGACTCTGTCTTTGGATGTTTTCATGTAGACATGGCCAACCTGACACAAATTTCTGCTTCCCTGCAGCTGGCAGTTTTGCACTGTTTCATGGAAACCATAGCTTGTGTTTTGGTTTTCAGACCAAGTGATCTGAAAAGTTTTTTTTTCTGATGCTCCCTTCCCCCACCCCCCTTGGGAATGTGACATATCCATGTACCCATTTTTATTTTTTGTTTCCCCCTAAACCACAAATAAGTGGCTTTAAAAATTCTGAAAGAAGTATAGTAAAAGGTTTTTGTATTCAGGAACTGAGAAAGTGCTAAAACCTTGACGGGTGTAACTAGTTTTCGAACACCAGTTTGTTCCCAGCTGTTTGAAGATTCTCAAGATTGCTCTGAGCCATCAATTTTTAAAGAGTCCTGAGGAGAAAAATCTAATAAAGGCCTTCTTCAGAATTTTGGTGCCATGCTGTGAAAGCCTTTGATCAAGTCTAATTTGTTAATCTTCGTAATTCCTCCAGCTACTTCCAGCAATATTCTTCTGTACATAAGAAGAGTTAATCCTAAAGGCAGTTTTCAGAATAACTTTAAAAAAATGATTACCACTTCCCACCACTTTACCTCCAGTTCAAGCTACATTTTTCGGCCAAGTGATTTGGGATTTCTCACACAGACCTAAGAAATTTTTCCCTTTTTATGTCTGTGCAGAGATTTTTGCAGTTAACTCATGGTACGTGTGGGAGTTTCATCCCTAAATGACTCCGTAGTGGCTTAAGACTGGATCTTATCCCTGCTATTCTACTAAACGTAGATTATTTCAATTGTCTCTTGGGAATAGAAAGTGGTTAAAATCAGACAGCAGAAGCAGTAGTGACAGCATAGCTGTCTTGCAAATGGATGGCTTTTATCAAAGCCACATCCAGGCTCTGACAGTGTTGTATGTAAGATGACAAACACAGGTGTAGCAGGTGTAGTGTAACTTCCCTTGAGGTGCCTCCAGGTTTGTTTGCAAAGTTATGCAGGAAAGAAATGTATCATTAGAAAAGTTGAGACAACACCAGCTCTAACAAGTTAAAGCTATTCTTTATTCCTATTTGTTCTTTATGCACTGATTGCTGCTTCTGATAATGCAAATAAAGCATGGTCTGTCTGTTGAAGTATCTGAACCAGATGTGCAAACGTTAGTGGAAATGGCATCTATGTGGTTATGTGCCTCTTAATGCTAAAGAAAAAAGGTTTAGTCTCTGCTGATACCATTAATAAGGGAGCACTAAGAAATTGTTGATATCATAGAATCATAGAATAGTTAGGGTTGGAAAGGACCTTAAGATCATCTAGTTCTAACCTCCCTTCCATGGGCAGGGAAACCTTCCAATAAACCATATCACCCAATGCTCTGCCTAACCTGGCCTTGAACACCCCCAGGGATGGAGCATTCACAGCTTCCTTGGACAGCCCATTCCAGTGCCTTGCTGCCCTTAAAGTCAAGAACTTCTTCCTTATATGCAGTCTAAACTTCCCCTGTTTAAGTTTGAACCCGTTACCCCTTGTCCTCTCACTACAGTCCCTAATGAAGAGTCCCT
>JANRGW010038232.1:1050-19825 GCA_024733675.1 Psilopsiagon aymara | reverse complement strand
TTATCTCAACCTGTGGGAGTTGCATTCTTTCGATTCTCCTTCCCATCCCTCCAGGAGCAGAGGGAAGAAAAAGGGGGTGATTTATGGCTTAAACCACAACTGGATAGTGCAGGGATTGCTTATTTTAATCAATTAAATGAATTGAAGAATGGATGATTCTGAGATTAAAATCAAAGTGTCCTTTAATTTCCCTTGTGTGATATTTTCCATGTCTACAGTGCTGTGTGCCTGTATATAATGTAGAACCAGATAGGAAGGGTAATTGGTTTGATTGTCTTGGAAGTTTATCTGAACAGTCTAAGAATCCTGATTAGAGGTATTAGTAGCTTTAATTACTATTTTAAGGTAATGGTGAGTTGAGTAACAAATTATATAAGTGTGATTTTGGCATATTATAGTGCTGTATTCTTTCACAAATGCTGACATGCAGGTTCCTTTATTAGGAAATAATATGTTTTATTGTTCGTGCTCATAAGAAAAGTAAGTTATTTCATGCCCTGATATAAAATATTCTGTTGTTCATTTTGGGTCCGTTCTCCCCTGTTTCTGGAAGATTGCATTTATTTTGCTTATTATATAGCTTTCTGTTTTTATTATTATATAAAACTTTAAATATTTTCACAATTCAAATGCAATTAAACAGGATATCTGTTACAATGGGAACATGAGATAACATTTTTATTATGCTGAAAAGCTTTTTCTTTGTATAACTAAGCCATTATTTGCATTACCACTTGCATATTGAAAAGTACTCATCATTAAAGAGTCAGCACACGTACCAAAGGTGGTAGTACTAGCAGCAGTGTTAAAGCATTCTGTCTCTGGAGCAGGAAACTGTCCATTGTCATCACATAGCTATTGGTAAATTATGCCTTGTAAGAGCAGGTGATGCATGTCCATGGCTCCAACCATTTATTGTGGCTGTTGCAGTCCTTTTCACTGAAACAGCCTTTGATGTTGGTTCGTTTGCAATAAGAAACTCAGCATGGCTGAGGTGATACAGGTAGTGGGAGCAAGAATTTGCTAGCTGAACTTGGTGTGAAAACTGAAATTAAGCCCACACAACTACAGTCCACAGGGTGTCACCTTGAAAACCCATGAAATAAGAAGGAATTTGAGCTCTGGGGAAAATGCAGTAATTGAACAGTTGGAGCCTGACCAAGAGTGCCACAGCTGGAAAGTGGCAAGAAAATCAGGGAATAGGGGACTCAAAAATGGAGATGCATCTGGCTTTGTAGCAATTATATGTGCTTGGGTTATATTCATCCCTTTTGTCATTACACACACAAGATAGTGCCAGAGATTAATTTGTTTCACTGTGGATTCTATATAAACTCATTTTTGATGTAGCTCTGAGGCATGTTTAGCATATTTTAGGGCTCTAGTGTGAGCATAGAGGAAAGAAAGGGAATTAAGAGTCACAAAAACCAGACTAAATGCCAGACAATGTGTTTGAGAGAGGACTGTATTTTCACTATAATACATTTCCTTCCAGTTGAGTTGACTATTTATTCCTTATCTTGGAGAGTTTGGAGATCTATAATAATAGTTTTCATGCATTACCTACAATAGCATATTTTCAGTTTGTTTATTTGTTATGCATTAGACTTTTAATTTTCTGTAGGGAAACACCTGTAGTAGCAATGTCGTAGAAAGTATTAAAACATCAGATAACAGAATAATTTGTTGGGAGCAACCTCTGGAGGTCATCTGGCCTGATACCTTGCTCAAAGCATGTCTGGCCTCAAAGTCTGTTCCAGCTTCAAAATTAGATCATGTTGCTCAGTTGAGTTTTGAGCATCTTCAAGGATGTGATATATCACAACTTCTAAAGGTTCCAGTGCCTGACAACCCCCACTATGGACTTTTATTTTTGATGTGGTGGTTTCCAACATTAAGGTCCCCCCTGAGCTGCCTCCTCTAATGGTTGACAAACCCAACTCAGTTTCTCCACGTATCTGCTGTGGTAGCCTTTGGTCACCTTGGTGACCCTCCAGTGGATTCACTCCAGGGCATCAATGTCTTTCCCATTCTTGGGACCACAAGTTTGGACATAGTAATCCAGATTAGTGGATTACTATTACTCATTAGTGAAAAATAGAGGGGAACGTTCTCTTTCTGATACAAGATGTAGATGTTGATAATGGAGTCTGAACTGTAAATGATGCTGGGATTCGAGACTATTTTTCTAGAAATTTGTATGCTTACTTGTAGCCCAAATGCTGTGCATTGGTATATAGAGCTGTCTATTTGCATCTATTGGTATGTACAGTCTGAAAAGAACATGTGTGTTGCTGTGTGCAGAAGAGACACACAGTTTGTATTTTTTAATACAAATTTGGTTTTCAAATTCCTTTCACAATTAAGGAGTACTTTAGTCTTGACTATTGGCTCTGATTCACATATTAAAGAGCACTCTTCCTTTACATATTTAGCAGGTGCTATGGAGATTTGTTTTATAGCTTTGTCAGGTAATTAAGAGCCTCATGACTTGCCCCCCATTCAGAACCCATGGTGTAAATTGAAATGTGTTGGAAAACCTGTTATTTCTTGAAAGCTTTCACTTTGATCTGCTCCCTAAATCTGTGATATCCCAATGCATCATGTTGTTAATGATCAGAGCTAATAACTGTTTTATATAAGTGAGCAAAATGCACATTGTGCATTATTCTGGTTGTGGTTATGAGTTGTGACAGAGAGCTGTCATGTGAATGAGCACACATCTCCTGGCAAATACATAATAGCACCCTTTAATTTTTATTTTTCCCCTGATTAGAGCAAACTCTGAAGCCTTCAGTGAAGAAGTGCTGGGTAAAGTACTCAGTAAATGGCCATTACCTTCAGAGAGATGAAGGGAGATAGCACAAATTGTAAGCTGCTGTTTCAAACCAAGGGAAACCCTACAGGGAATAGGGATGGGAGACTGATTCTACCACTTGATGTCAGTATATGCTTACTCTTAGAACCAGAAGGAATTTTTATTTTCCTTGTCAGAGAGACTTTTGGGTAAAGGCAATTTGCCCATCTTCCTGCGTATTCCTTTCTGTCAAAATTTTATTGATGGTGCCAATTGACAACACTGGTGAGGACAATTCTCAATTTTCCTCACAGGTGGCACATGCCTTCCCTTGAAGAAGAGATTGCTCTGACATGACAGAGTAATGGCTTTCTAGGCTTAGGATATTTTTGGAGGAGTTCACAGATGAGAGCTCATTACTTTTCAAGGCACTTATCTGCATTCTTAATGTGACAAACTGAAATCTCTTCTTGCAGAGATCTGGAGTGACCTCAGCTACTCATTTCTTTGACACTGTGTTGAGAAAAGTTCTTCCTCATTGAACATTATTTTTATAGTAGACCATTTTCTGGGGCCTCTTCTCTCACTCCATTTCCTCCATCGATCTGTGGTAGAAGTACCAGCAAACTCCACTTTTTCTGAGTTTGACTCTTCTTTATTTTTTTTTTATAATTTTTAGTTAGGGTTGGAAAGGACCTTGAGGTCGTCTAGTTCCAACCCCCCTGCCATGGGCAAGGGCACCTCACACTTTAAACCATGTCACCCAGTGTCACTCTCTCTGCCCTCTGCTTTCGTCTTCAGCAATCGTAATGCAAAAGTAGGCAGCGAGCTGACTTTGGGGCTTCTCTGGGTTTACACCTGCAGGGGAGGCAGTTGTATCAAATATTTCATGTGTAAGCTGGGCATCTTTGGGAAAAATTTCCTCTTTGCTTTCTACAAGACTGAGCCTATCATTACATTTACTAATTGTCCTATGAGTACTTTTCTGCTCTAAGTGCTTACTTTATTGTTAATGTGAGCCATTTCTTTGATAATACAGTCCATCAGAAAGTGCAATTGAGATTTAAATGGAAATCTATTTAGTTTTAAATAGTTTAATTTTTCTCAAACTGAAAATGCTGTTCTGGAATATCATTAAGTACTTGGTTGTAACTGGAAGATGATTTTAAATTTCCTGAGTCTATATGTTCACAAACATTTATTTGCACGTCAAAATAATTAGATTCTTTTCAGATAATGAGTGTATTTGACTTAGTGTAGATATCTAATAGTCCTTTAAATCTCCTTTAAGCCATTTGCATTAATTGTAATAAATCACTCATTTAAATTGGACATGGTTTTAGACAGAAAACAGTGTCATTGTTTGGGCTTTGAAAGCTGCTGGAAGGAAAAAAGCTACTTATGCTACTGAAACTGAACTTTATTTCATAGCTGGATGTAAGAATGTGTTAAGGGTTTCCCTGTGACTTTAGTAAAGCAAGATCAGCATTGGCATTGCAGCCAGTTAGATGGCTTGCAGAGAATGGACCCTGACAATGCACCTGCTGGTGCAAGATGTATTCTTTAAATGTTTGCAATTTAAAGTAGGTGCGTATATGAAATGCAAACAAAGTGGAAATATTGTAGGTTCTGATCTAGGTCATCCAGCCAAAACCTTTTGAGTAAAAGTTCCAGTCTGCTTGAATGGAATGGACACTGTGTGAGAGTGAAAGTGTTTTAGTTCTTTAAAAATCTGTTTGCAAGACTGTAGAAAATCCCAAGTTTCACTTTAAACTTAAAGCCATGAAAATGGCTGTGGGATTGGAATCTGGTTTTAGAAAAAGAAATAAGGTTTTTGTATGCACCAGCACCTGGTGACTTGTTCAGAGGCTGCTAAAATCAAACACAATTTGAGCAGCTGTGTGGGTGCCTCTGTGGCTGCAGTGGAGAGAGGCCTTCATTACCACAAATACTGCAAAGGAATACAAAAATGTCACATGCTACTCAGCCCAGATCTACCTGTTCAGTGGGCTGTCTCAAAAGAAGAGTGAATGTGCTTTCCTCATCCCTGGTAATGTTCCTTCCTTTCTCCACCATCTGTTATCTCTTTAATATCAAAGCACAAAACATTAGGTAGTCCCAATGCATTTTTCTACTGCTCAGCTATTTGCTGGCTGGTTATTTACTTGATGATTGTCATGGGATATTTACTGGAAGACAATGCCACTCTGGGATTTAGAGTCAAGCTAAATTATTAGTAGCTTAGTATCTCATTATTCGTCTTTCTTCTATGAGTCAGCACCATTTTCAAAGCACCATCTGGCACCATGGAATCAACACTCTTGCATGCTACAGTCATTAATAACAATTTGCTGATGCACATGTATTGGCAATCATTTAGCCTTGGGTGATTTGAGAAACAGTGCCCTAGTAGTCAAGGCAAAAATGAGAAGGCCATCACCATCAGCTTCTCTTGCAGATGATGTCTCTGCTGGAGATTTATTTTGTAGCTGTAGCAACCTGATAGCATGATATGTAGGTGGGCCTGGAGCAGTCTGCTTGGGCTATACTTGTCCAGCTGCTAATCAGGAGAAAAATTTCCTCTGGGAGATGAACCCAAGTACCACAAAAGAGTGCTGCCATTCTGTGGTTCCTGCTTCTGCATGTGGTCTGCTATCCACTGACCCATTTCAGGTACCTGACACCTTGTCCTCTCCTAGAGAAACCCTCCAGTCACTGCCATGATCTTTTCTGCAGACCTCAGTTCAAATGGTTGTGAAAAGGAAATGGGCATAGTCTGGGAGATAAAAATAAGACTTGTTTTTGAATCAGGCCTGTGTTTTTTTAAATAGCCCAGTGAAGCTATTGTAGGAAATACTTTAGGCTTTTGTGGTAGAAGCATCAGAGTGTACATTTCACCGTCTTTATTGCTAAGGTGTATTACCACACTGAGAATCTTTATACTTAACAGAAGCAAGGCCATAACAGCAGGAATCTCACAAAAGAGCTGCTCTTCTAAATGAACAAACCCCTCATACTTGCGACTTCAGAGGTAAAAACTATCTTATCCAAGCATATGTTTCATGCCCTCTGCTTTGGCAGTGTGTGTTATACTTAATATACCTTAATTTATTGGTTAACATTTGAAGAAGTTACACATATTAGTTTTAACAGAGCTGCAGCACAACTTAAAAATGAACTTTTCAACATCTTCACTTCATAAACGTGATCTTATGGTGGTTGATGTTACAAGCAATTGAAGCTATGTCATTCAGCAAATTAAAGTAACATTAATGAGTGATGTTATTCATTGTTACTATTCTGTGCAACCTTTGCTGTACTGAAGTGAACTTTTAGATACTTGCTTTGAACTTGTGTGTAAGAACCTAAGACTCTTATGTCTGCTAGAGAAATTAACACATT
Source organism: Psilopsiagon aymara (assembly GCA_024733675.1). NCBI lineage: Eukaryota > Metazoa > Chordata > Aves > Psittaciformes > Psittacidae > Psilopsiagon > Psilopsiagon aymara. The sequence goes on along the minus strand of JANRGW010038232.1, from coordinate 13,626 downwards.
TTTTATGAAACTCTTAAGGATAGAAATGGTTTGTACACAAATACAATAGTTACTGTAAAATACCTTTATATAAATATCAAATATCTTTATGTAGTCAATACTAACACTTTGCAGGTTGAATGCATGTGATGCCTGTTAACATTAGTCTGTTAACATAAACCCTGTCCCCATTAATATAGGCTGAACCGTTTTGAGCAGGAGATGTTGGAGGAAGCAGGCTTTGCTCTTTAAAAAGACACTTTCTGCATGTTTATGAGGTGCTTAGAGTTCTGTATGATATAAACTTCATTTTGTACATGTTGTAAATTTCACTGGTAGTGTGGAAAATAGTTCCTAGAATATGAGGATCTTCATCAGGCTTATAGTTTATGTATAGGACAACAGGAATGTGATTCTGATGAATATATGTCTTCAGAGAGCTATCACACCATCATCAGCTTTCATTGGAAAAACAACTCACAGGCTTCAGAAATGTTTAACATGTAAAACATTTTACCATTTGTGACATGTGGGCATTTGTAGGAAAGAGTGCTTTTTTTTTGTTTGTTTGGGTTTTTTTTTTGTTTTCTTTTCTTTTTGGTTTGTTTGGTTGTTTTGTTTATTTATTTTATTTTATTTTTTTCCCCATCCCGGTAGCACAGAGTCCACCTCACCCCGTGGCATCTCATTCTACTTGTCAATTGTCCCACTATTTGAAAGCTGGCCTTTATTTCTAGTTTTGTTTTGTTGAGCTACCCTGGATCCTTTATAGTTTGGAATGTTGGATTAAAGGATTGTCAGTGCTTTGTAGATGGTAAGAGGACACTGATCAAGCTACCACTTAACCTTTCATTTGATAAACTAAATGGATTGATCTCCTCAAATCTTTTACTCTAAGACATGCTTTCCAGCCTTTTACTTCTCTGCGGGCTTTGATAGGTTGTGAAGATTTGATGCTTTGGAGATGAGACCCTGTTTATTGAGTTTGGAGTAAAATGGCTTGCTCTTTTGGGGCTTTTGACGCCCTTCATACATCCACCTGTGCACAAAACATTTTTTTTCTTGTGTGTTTCAGGTTGTTTTGAAAGACTGTAAATGTATGATTTGAAATGGTTGCCAGGCTTGACTTAAATCAATATGAGGGAGATGGAAATGTACTTCAGGATGTTTTTTTCTTGGTCAATAAAATGTTATACCCTGTGCCATCAGAAAATGCTGAAATCAGCTTTGAAGAAGCTGAAAAATGCAACTGTGGCAGATGCAATTATAGTGATTCGCTGCTCTAAATCACCTCCTGTGTAGAGGGGTAAAATGGAAGTTAAAATAACAGAAAAGAGGTGGTTTTGTTCCTCAGATCTGTATTTTAGGAGGTAGTGTATGCTAACAAGAAGCTTATATGACCTTTTTGTAATGAAGAAATGGGAAGGACATCAGATGCTTCACTGAGATCAGTGACATTTCATGTTAATTACATTAGAGGGAAACTGTTTGTCCTAGAAATTGCCAATGGAAATTTTCTTCTTGAGGGGTCCCTGTCATGACACAGGGAATGAAAGTGAACATAATGCTGTTGTTTAGTTTTGTTGGTTTTTTTTTTTTTTTTTTTTTGCTTTGTGGTTTGTTTTTTTTTGTTTGGGTTTTTTTTTTTTTCCTTGCTTGTTTTGTTTTGACTTGTTTTGGTTTTTTTTTACTGTTACCTAATTGCCTGAAAAGTGTTCCTTTCCCATCTAATTATTTTCCTCTTAAAACATATTATGAAGCTTGTAAGCAGTGAAACCTCTGGTCCACTTTATGACTGCAGAAAGTATGAAGAAACTAAATTTACCTTCATTTCAGTTATCTGCCACAAGAACTGGCATAAATTCTTTCCAGTTCACTTTGACAGAGATTGTGCAAGGGTTTTTCAATGAACCACGAGGCTAGTGCAGCATTTTGGAAAGATTATTTTAGTAAAACCTGCATTGTCTGTGAGTGACACCTAAGCTAACAAAACAAGTTATCTGGAGTGAGGCTACTGCTGCAACATCTCTGGCAGTGTAGAGCTCAAGACAGTCTTCTACTAGCATGAGATGGTGCTCTCTGATTCTTATTATTTGTTTGGAAAATGTAAAATGCATGTTAGTTTTCACAAGACTCTTGTGAACCAGTATTTTATTTTATTTATTTATTTATTTTTAAGCTGGAACTAAATCTGTGTTCCTAAGCTTTTGCTCATGCAGCGCTGAGTTTAAAAAGGGAAAACTGAAGTTATCCTGACTGTATTAAGTCCCAAGGTTTCCAGCTTTATCACCACTTAACCTTTCAGAAAAGTCAGATGGGTATAATGGAGTTGAATTTACCTCCTTGTACAAATAAAATATCAAGTGCTGTAGATTTTTGGGAACTGGTGCATGTGAGTGTTGTGTAAACGAAACAACATGCTTGAAGCAGTGAGGTTACTCAGGTTACAACAATTCAAACACAATTATTTCGAAAACAGGCAAATAAACCCAACAACACATTGTAAGTGATGCTCCCCAATATGGGGATCGTCTGACTACAAAGATGTGTACCTACCAAGTGACAAGTTAATTAATGTTGTTATAAGCTGTTGGCATCCTCTTATTGAGACAAAATGCCATTTTTCTGCCCTCCACTATCCAATTGCATGTGTTGGTTGGCATGGAAGCCTTGTGTGCTTTGTCCTGAAGCCTTACTACATTCCTGGGGTGGGATTTCTGCACCACTGGATGCAACATCCATAAAACCTGACGGGTTTTGGTAAGATGTTGCTGTTTGTGCAGGGAGCAGAGCAATGCTAGAAATTGCTTAGGTCTTAACACAGGCTTGAGGGGTAAGGAAACAGAAGCTGCCGATGTGTATCAACAGGGTTGACTGCTTGTAATAAAAAAGGATTGCGTATGTGCTGTGGAAATGGTAAGTGTTAAGAAAGGATTTAGAGGAATATGAAAGAGTGCATGCTCCATTTTGGTAAATAAACTATCATCAGTGAAAATACATAACAGAAGCAAATATCAAGCTTTTTGGCTGAGCTCAGAATGTTACAAATTACTGTGATGAAGTTGTCAAATGTTATTAGATTGATCGTACGGTTTCTGCTTCTTACGTGTCCCTTCATTTGCCTGCTGAAAAATATGCATCTTTGTTTCTGCTCAAGTCTCAAATTTCCTACCTCTTTTCACAGTTTTTCAGAGCTACATGATACAGTTCTGCAGCTGTGATATTTATTGGAGGCACCTTGGTGGCTACAGGGGAACTGCTTTGAATAAAGTGAGAATTTCAAAAATATAGAAAACAAAATGAAGACAGCAAGTCTAGTGTCAGAGATGTCCATCTTCTAAAGTCTGTGATGCTTATTGTGAAAAACAATTTTCCAATGTATACGGAAATTCACTGTGTAGAGTTTTGCTGTCAGTTTGAGGTCAGCATGTAGGATTTGTTTTGAACTGTTCTTGTTTTAGATATTCAGGTATCTGATACATACCTGGTCATGAACAAAGAAATCCTTGAAGAGCAGTGCTGCTGCCTGAATTTGCAAGGAATGAGCAACCTAATCTTGAATTTTCCGACTCAACAGCCCTTTGATGGCAGGTTTGAAGCAGGACATAGTTCAAACTGGTTCTGCAAAGAAAAGGTGCTTGTAAGTTGGAGGGGAAAGGCATCAGCGGCTGTTATATTTGTGGACTGACAGGAGCTGCTCATGTGGCCTCAGGTCTAGCCAGAGACCAACCACAGCCTGCTCCACAGCAGTGGAAGCCTGCAGGAAGTGTATCTCAACCTCCTTTACTTTAACTCTTCAAAGTAAAATTTTTTTCTTATTTTTTTTCTTTTTTTTTTTTTTTCTTTTTTGCATTCAGTGCCTTCAAAGCATGTCAATATGCACGGGTCATTAGGAACAGAGTACTGGATTTTAAATATAATTACTGAATTATAGCTTATGAACTCCTCCCTGGACGTCTAACCTGGTGTCTGCTCTCATTTCAGGGTTTTTTTATTTGTATTTTAAAATTTTTCCTGATCAATCTCCTTCCCACCCAAACCTGTTACTGTGGTATTTGAGAATCAGTTATCCCAATTAGTGTTGCTGTCTTTTATGGAACATTCTGCAGTATTGGATTAATAAACTATATCCACTTAGAACAAATTGGCAGTTATCTGGGTCCCCACCAATTATCGCAGAGCTCTAGCAGGAGAATGCTTTGTGGTTGTGGCTTCTAACAAAGAAATTTTACCAAATCTTTGCAAATGAAAGACTCGTATTTTAATTGAGGCCCTAATTTAGGTTACAGTTGCCTGTGGAAATACAGCAACTTTCGTATTTTTAGAGTTATATAAAAGTATGTTGTGGTACCAATAGGCTTTTTTTAATCTGATGTAATGTTCTAATTATAATATGTTGCTAAGTTTTATCTTATATGAAGATATTTCCAAATGTATATATTGGTATTTTGTATACATTTAAAGGTGATGTTATATGGTGTGAGATTTTGCATCTTCAAAGGTTTGTGTTTTTAAAAATTAACTTTTGTAAAATTCATACTGATAAAAAGAACAGATGTTAGGTCTTCATTATAACATTAGTAGAAAAGAGAAAGTTTGAGATGAGTTCTTTCTGGTTATATTGAAGGTTTTGGAAGAATGAGTTGTGAACTTTAAGTGCTTAAGTCCTCACCAATCCAATAGAGGGAGCTGGCAAAAGTTGATAAATCATAGAATTATAGAATAATTAGGGTTGGAAAGGACCTTAAGATCATCTAATTCCACCCCCCTTGCCATGGGCAGGGACACCTCCTACTAAACCATGCCACCCAAGGCTATGTCCAGCCTGGCCTTGAACATCCCCAGGGATGGAGCATTCACAACTTCCCTGGGGAACCCATTCCAGTGCCTCACCACCCTTAGTGTGACAAAGGTGTTGAACAAGATCAGTTCCAATACTGGTTCCTTAGGGACACCACTCGTTACTGGTCTCCAGCTGGACATTGAGTCATTGACCACAACTCTTTGCGTACGGCCACCCAGCCAGTTCTTTATCCGCTGAGTGGTCCACCTATCAAGTTGATGTCTCTCCAACTTAGAGACAAGGATGTCATGTGAGACAGTGTCCAACACTTTAAAGGTTTGAGCTAGAATTGTAAGTGAAGGAGTGTATTTACTGTTTAAATTTTACCAAGGACTTACAGTAAGAAAGTCTCTCAAAATGTTGACTTTAATTTTTACTTTTTGATTATAGATATCATAGATTTTGGAGTTGAGGAAGCTTAACATGGCATATGGTACAAAGATGCAGAGACAATACATCTATGCAACTGGAGTTATTAATTTCTGAGAAAAGTCTTAGAGGTGATGGGGCCAATATATTTGGACTTCATCAAATCTAGGAGATCAGCGCTGATTATTTGGTTGAGTCTGTTGTGCAGAACATAAGTAAAACTTAAGTTGATTGAACAGACTGCATTAGCATTTGGGAAGGTGTGATTGTATGCATAGTACTGATTATAATCTTTGAACACTTCTTGTAAAAAGCAGTATGAAGTATAAGATGATGTAAAGCAAGAAAAATTATTAGCTTAATCACTTTATGCTTCAGTGTATGTGATAATAAGAGGGTATGAAGCCCATTACCTCAGGTGTATGATAGCATTTGATTCTAAACACATATTTTGTGCCTGAATGCTGTTACAAGTGCTTTCTGTTCCTGAAGATATTCCTCAGTCTGCTGAAGATAGATAAGAGTCTTGTCTTATGCTTGGTAGCTGGCTCAGCCTGGTCTGCAATGAATCCAGCTACTTGGTGTCTCCAAAATTAATGCCTGTCCCTCAATATTTAAATACATTCTCTGTCACTTATAATGTTCCTACTGAACCCAACTGCAGAGCGCCAAAGCAGACAGAGCCTTTTATTTCCTCCAGAAAGTAATTATTTTGATGCACAAAGTAATAAACAATGTGCTTTTAGGTTAATATTATGGTTTGGTATAGATCTAGAAGATATAGGTCTATATATGCCAGTGTAAGTATTTTTTCCACCTGGGATGAGAGTTACCGAGGGTGCTATATAAATGATCAAGAGCAAGCCTGAACCAGAGGTGATATGTTGTTACACTCACACATTTGCAGCAGATCCAGAAGAGTCATGGTTCTCTTCTTTCTACTTTACCTTTACTGGTTTTCATTTTTCTAACTTAGCAGGTGCTGACTTCTATCTATTCATCACTCAAAGGCATCTTTTTAATCAGAGAGCTCATTGTTTCAAAATCTTGAATTGGAGCCACGTTGACTTGTCCTGGAGGGAGGTGTGTTCTGTGGCAGCAGAGCTGCTAAGATGGTCTATTCAGAGGGTTTTTTGGTGGGTATAAATGGAAAGATGCTAAACAAAAACAACAAATATTTTGAAGCACAGTATGTCAGACAGTCAAAAGCCAATGCAAATGCTCAAGATCTAGCAGTATTAAATTACTGTGTATTGCCACTCTGCTAAAACAATGCATCATGAAGTTATAAACAAAATGATTTGAACAATTCTTCAGTGCTATCAGGAATAGTAACCTTCTTTGCTAGATGAGGAAAAGATGGGCAGAGAAAGAGTGAGTTTCGTTGCTGGTGGGAGCATTCTTAGTCATAGTGCCAATATCATCGCCAGGCTGTGTGCACAGCTCATTTTGTTACCTGGCAAGAGCTTTGGTTATCATTTCCAGACAGGTGTTTGATTGTTTTGGGAGGCAAGATGTAATACTCACAAATATTTCTGTAACGACTTTTAATGCAGATCAAGTTCTTTCCAAGTGTTCTCCATTCATCTTGTAGGCCTAGCCTCTATAATTCTTTTAAGTCTTGACACCCTTCTTTCTTCCCATAACGTACTATGCTTGAAGATATATGGGTGGAAAAAAAAAAGATGAAAATGAATTGAGTGCTTTGCTATTTAAGCTCTTAGAAGTGGGCCTTCTCAAGGACTGCCACTTTAGATTGCAAGATCATTCTGCCATTTGTCTCACCTTGTTCTTTTCCACAGCTGCCTCTGTACTTCTTCATCCAAATGTGTACTTAGTGCGGTTGTTGACACTGTCATTGAATCCTCTTCTGGTCTGACAACGGAGCTCTCAATTAAAGTGTAAGAACTTTGTCTCTCCTGAGTTATTGTTCCAGTCCTCACCTGTAAACTCCTGTGGATAGACATTGTATCTCAGTGCCAATTCTTATCTTTATTTTAAATGTTGAGTATAAAGCAGAAAAGACTGATGACATTTAAAGTGGTGCAATTTCTTAGTGGGGGGACTCTTGATTGTGTAAATAATTTATAAGAGACAAATACTGAATAGGACAGGGAAGTTAGAGCTCAGGACTGAAATGAATAAAAGTAGTAGTTTAATTTTATAATAGAACATTGAAGTGTGTTACTGAAACTGCTTCACATCTTAAACAGGAAATGTTAGTTTCCAGAGAAGACTGAGAGTATGTGGCAGCCATCATTCAAGGCTTTGGCTGCTTTCTTTTCATGGCATGTTGTATTTTATCTAGCGCTCTCACTAAATGTAGTTGATCCTCACAAGGAGAAGGAGAAAAGGTATATTGAATAAAAACTGCATATTAAAAGGCCCTCGAGAAAAATCTATTAAAAATGGATTTGAAATAATACAGTAGCAAAATGTATTCATGCTGCTGCACAACTTTTTTGAGTACTGGTGGGATATGCTCCAAATTAATAATAAAATCATATCATCCTGGTCCATGCTTCAGTCTTGTCAACTTTTGTACTGTTAAGAACTGCAGGGACATAAGGCAAATTCTCATTTCTTGTATCTCTCACAAAGGCATTGTGCCTTTGAGAACTTGTGCTAACTCTTCAGGACCTGAGCATGTTATTCCAGCGGTATAGTTATGCAGCGCTTAGCAAGAATGCAAACCTCTGCACCTTAAAGGCAAATGCACAAGGAATTGGCTTCAAAAAGAGAAGGGGAAAATGAGGGGCCCCTCCTAAATACTGAAGTGATTGTTGTTTTTTTTTTTTCTTTTCATTTTCTTTTTTTTTTTTTAATTCTAGTTTCAGCTGGACTAAGCTATTGCAGACAGAGAATTTCAAGTAATGACAGAGAATTTAAAAAAATGACTGCTACTGCTGAACCCAGGACAAATGTATTAACTGCAGTTTGCATGTACAACTTAACTTTAGCAGTTGCTGACTCCCACTGACAAAGCAAGTTCCCTCAAGTTAGTTCTGCTCTGATTCATAATATACTTGTAATAATTGAAAGCCTGCCAGGTAGTACACAAGGGTATTTCACTGAGTACTCATAGCTGTGGATTTGCCTATCAATTCGCAAAAAATTTTTCATAAACCAGAAGATTTCTAGATGAAGCAAAGATAAAACAAAAGCTTTCACTTTTATGATGAATAAAATATTGCCGAGAGAATGTAATAGCATTTTAATAAAGGGAGCCTGAGAGAGAAGAGTGATGGCGGGAACACGACAAACACTCTAAGCGGATCATCTTTGGGGCATGTACTGCTTTTGTGGGAAGCACAGGGCCCAGCCTACTACTAGGTTCCAGATGCTTTCCCATGCTATGGAGATTCAAAGATGCAGTAAATCCAATTCAGCTGTGCCTTTGAGCAAGGTTTACAATTGCTTTGGGTCACTACAGTGGAGCAAAGCAACCAAACCTTATGCATGAACGTGGGCTCTAAATGTTAAAGAAATGAAGGGCATGGAGTAATGGTATGTCCCTGAATCCTTTGCATGATTCACATATCTAAGGCCACAAGTGTGTGTATGAGAGTAACTGCATGTCCAAATGGATGGATAAGTATGCAACAGCGCATACAGAAAATATGGATACATGTTTGTGTCAGAGTGCGCAGTTTGTGGGTATTTCCTACTTTTGTTTATTTTAACATATTACAGAAGCAACTGCAACTTCTTAAATGGTTTTTAAAACACTGGAAAACTGCAGGGTGTTTTTCTGATAGTGCTATAAGGCACTATATGTAAAGACTGTAGGAAATAATTTCATCTCTTCTTTTGCCCCTGTTATTTGTAACAAAGGGATTTGCAGGTTTTCTATCCTGCTTCCTCTATATTCACTTCTGCATTATTTTCAGGGTTGTGAATCTCTATGTGTTGAGTGTATTTTTTTTCCCTGTATTGCAATGCAAATTTTATTGCTATCAGTTACTGTATCAAACTGGCTAAGGGCTATTAGGCAATATCACAGACTATAACAGTAGTAAATCTTTAATTCTACTTATAATATGCAGAAAACTATAACCCATAAACTTTTAAAATGTTTGAGGTAAAAGAAGAGCTGATGTTGCTAACAGTTTCATAATGTTTATGTAAACATTTCTGTACTTGTTGCAGAATAAAATCAATGAGTTAGAGACTTTAAATGGAGCATATTAAGATTGCTTATTAAGTGAATTGTTCTGAAACTGTTGTAGTTGAGGATAAGGAATGTAAGATCATGGGAGCCCAATAAATAAGCTTTTTTCCTCCCAGTCCTTAGATTGTGCTGTAGGACTTGTGACAGGCCCTGGCCAAACCATTGGGACAGATGTACTTCATCTTACCTTAGCCATTCAGAGAAGACTAGAAGGCTCTTTACCTTTAAAAGCCATGTTTCATTAGATTATTCATTAGAAGAAATAGCTTTTTTAAAAATCAAAATTAAATAAAACAGAATAAAATGAAGGATTAATACCCACTCTGCCCTTACCCATGGTGTTCTTGCAGGTCAGTCACTGCTTCCAAACGTGGGTCCAAATGCCTCAGTTGCTTTTGGAATCATAGCAAGCTCTGCTTCTTGCCCAGTGTTCTTTATGCAGCTGGACAATCTTGCCTCATTTGAGTCTGTGCTCCTCCTTAAAAATTCTTTCCTTCCTTGTTGGAAATCTTCACGCAAAAAAGGATCACTTAATAAAAAAATCCATTTCCTCACCCATGCTCTCAGATAAAAATCAGTTCAAAAAGCTCTTTTCAGTTGGCTTGAGGGGCTGATCCTGTGTGACTCATCTTTGAGGGCCAAGCAGTATCCCAATTTTATGGCACACCAAGTCAGCCCCAGCACTCTCTGGAAGACACTTATTCTGCTCCTGGGGAATTCCTCTTCTGTTGGCCTCATTGCTGGCTGTAAGTAGCCTTGCTGCTGCTGCTTGACATCTAAGGGCTTTGCAAGAATAACCAGTCTCAACTCTTTAAAGTCTTCAACAGGACTTGAGAGTTTTAATCTCTTATCTTTATTGTTTCTTTAAGTAGAGAAAGGCTGTATCTTATTAGAATAGAAGTTTCCCCTCCATACAGTTTTAAAAACATCTTTACTATAGCAGGACTGGTCACAGAACTTTCTGTTTCTGTGAGATTTAAAGTGCTCTCTTCCTGCTTTGCTGGCTGCTGAACATCCTTCAGCAGGGTCTGGACTCTGCTCTGGACATTGCATTTGCTGTTGATGAGTATGTTGAAACTTTAGATGAAGCCATCATCTAAATGGTCTAATTGGACATACCATGGTCTCTTGAATGAAACTAGACATGTTCTTGCCCAGTACAGGTAGTTTGAGGTGTTTGATTCTGAAAGCCTTTCTTCCATAACATAGTGTCTGGATTCTACAGAGATGGTCAGGTGCAGCAATTTATCACTGTCATACACTATGATCACTTACTTGAAGTGAAACCTATTCTTGGGTAAGTGAAGATGAATATTTTGCATTTGCTGCAGACTAGAGACATGCTTATTTGCAAATACTGCAGAACAATTTCTGTAAAACAATGATACACAGAAGTGCAACAAGAGGCCTAGATTAATGAAATTGCTCTCTACAGTTTGAGAAAGAGGATGTTTTTTTTTTCAGTGCATGTTTTTACTGAAACTTGAAACACCTTTCTACAAGGCACTATAGGTGCTGTTTCCTTCATAACTTGTCTTGCTGTCTGGAATAGGTTAGGAAAAAAAAAAAAGTATGAATTGTTTGCCAGGGAAGATATGACCATGCCAGGGTTTGGTATTTTCTTTTGTTTGGTGTCCCATAATGCTGTATGGAAACAGGGAGCCAAGTTTATTAGTGTTGTAGTGATATGTAAATAAGAGCATCTGTAATGTGCTTAGTTATAATAGCTGCAAATTAGGTAGTGCTTTAGTTTCCTGGTTGCTAATCAGGTTATCTCTAATTTGGTATGTCTCAAACTATCTGTGGGTTTCATTTTCCAGCTAGTCCATGGAAGTATGCTTATGATGGAAAGTGCTTGTGAGTCTGTAGTTAATTCAGCTGGAATAGACAGGCTAACCCATTTTAAAATCTTAGTAATCACACTGATCTCTGATTCTGGATTGAAAGTAGCACACATCAAACTCCTTAATTTTTCTGGTGTCATTTTACTAAATTGTGTTGTGAAAGGTGTGCAAAAGCTCATGATGGTCATCAGAGTCCAAATCTAAAACTGCTTCTGAAAATTGCTTCCTGTCAAAAAATGATTTATTATTTTAATTTTCACTACAGCAGTTAAGGTGGTAGAAAAGATTCTTTTGAATTACTTTTTTCATCTGACATAACCTCATTAGAGCTTTAGGGTATTTACTTTGCCAAAGCTATAACTAGTATCCACACTTTCTACCTGCCCTAGAGCTCTCCAGACTTCTCTAACCTTTACCACTGTGATCTCCTGCTTTCACTGAGTTTACATGGTTTTAAAAGTTTTAAAACCTCCTGTAGGAGGAAAGTGTCAGCTTAAACTGTTGTTAATTCGGTTGAAAAAAGAGTGCAATGGGAAAACTGTAACAAAAACAATACTATAGTGCTGCTGCCTTTCATTCTGGGCAGTCCTAAAATAAATTCAGTATCTACTGAAGACCATTGCAGGAAGCTAGTCACCAGATATGACCAAATATATGCAGTTCAATTCCATCTGATAACACTGAATTTTGACTGAGGGTTCAGTGCAGTTTGTTTCATGCTACAATGTGTGTGTGTTCCTCATGTCAAGGTGTCTCACGTCCCTTCTCATCACAGACTCACACACTATCAGTTATTTCAGCTCGCTGTGCCAATGACCCATCTTATCTCTTCACCCCATTTGTCTTTCCAGTTGTCTCTTCAGTTGACCTACAGTGAGGCTTCACCTGCCTCACTCAAGGGTGGGGTTTTTTGCCTGATTTGGTTCTCATCATGTCCTGTTATTGAATTTTTTTCCACTGCCAAGTGCTTTTACTTAGCCTATCACCTGCTTTCACATGCACTGGCTTCCCTTTTATTTTCTTTGATGCTGATCCCAGTGCTGCAAACAAGTTTCTACCTCGTCCATCATCTGATCTCAGTAAAGGCTTATTTTTTATAATGAGGGTCTTTCTTTCTGCCCTTCACTTTTTTTGTGCAGTACACAGTGCTGCTGTGCTGTAGGAAGTTCTTACATCCCAGTAAAGCCCAGGTAGAAACCTCCTGGCCAAGGTGGATTTTTCCATGGCAAGCATGTTCTCCCGTATTTTATTTTGCAGGGTTTTTTTAGCTGAATGTGCCAACTTCACCATTATGGAACCAGCTACCTCATCTTCTTGAGGAAAGAAATTCATAGTCCTTTTTCTGACATGTCTATGGAGGACTTGACAGA
>JANRGW010038230.1:4883-25966 GCA_024733675.1 Psilopsiagon aymara | reverse complement strand
TTTTTCCATCGACCAACACCCCCAAGTCCTTCTCCGCAGGGCTGCTCTCAATCTCTTCTCTGCCCAACCTGGAGCTGTGTCTGAGATTGCTGCAACCCAGCTGTAGGACCTTGCACTTGGCATGGTTAAACTTCATCAGGTTGGCATCTGCCCACCTCACAAACGTCTCAAGGCCCCTTTGGATGGCATTCCTTCCCTCCAGCATATCAACTGAACCACCCAGCTTGGTGTCATTGGCAAACCTGCTGAGGGCACACTCAATCCCACTGTCCATGTCACCGACAAAGATGTGGAAGAAGACCGGTCCCAACACTGATCCCTGAGGGACACCTCATGTTAGATTTCTGTACAACTGTCCACAGAGAGGCAATAAGGATAAATAAGAGGTGGTGCCCCAATTCTTTTGAATCCTAAGGATTGTGGAACTTGAGACTTCACTTGTGAATCTTATTTTTTTCAATGTATTAAAATATTATTTTCAAAAAAGTATACTAGGCTCTAGAAAACAACTGCTTGAATTGAAAAGCTGGTGTGTTTTATAAGTACATACTATGCAATTTCTTAATGAAGCCTTCCTCAAGTAAATATCATATAAACATTATTCCAAATAAAATATTTCAACAGCTTTCATTCCTGCTTGATCACAGTGTTCTAGTTCCTTGTATTTTATAAAAGACACTGAAGAATATGTATTTAAATATTTGAGGTAATTCCTTTGACAAGATACCTGTTCCTTGACATCAGAATTCATCATGATTCCGTCTTGGTTGCACATTGCCCTGTTAAGAGACTTGCTTGGGTTTTTGTTTCAGTTTTAATCCTTTCAAGGTGAAGAAAAGAGAACTTACGTACTCACATCACCTTATATATAGTTTTTGACTGTCACAGCTGTTATTTGCCACATACTGAAAACTCTGTAAAAAATGTTCATCCTCCCTAAGCTGTATGGAAAGGTGCAAAACAAGCACTTCTACTATGCAAATGGGATGGACTGGAGATGTACCGGAAATCAGGTGTGCAGATATTGATGTAACCTTACAGAAAGAGGAGCAGCAACACAAAGCCACAGCACATTCGTAATTTTAGCATTCTGGTAAGTGAACACCAGCTATTAAGGCAGTTGTGCCAAAATAACTAGGGCAATGGAAGACCTGATGAATGACAAGTAGCGTCCTGTGATTTCATGAAGGCAGCAACCAAATAGATCATGTATGCACAGGCGCCATCATATGGTCAGGAGGTGTCAGGGTCTGGAAACCAGCAGTCTTGTGCTATGCATCATTATTGTGGTGGTGGTGGTGTTATTAAGGATGTTTGGAACTTTGTATGTGTTGAGCCCCAGCCCTGCAGCAAGAAGTGACCCAGAACAGCAGGGACACTGATCTGGCAGAAGCGTGGATGGGACACTAGCATGTGAACAAGGCTAGAGCAGAAGTTTCACATCGGCGATACTAAGGCTATCACCAAGATGACTCAGCATGGAAAACCAGTAGAAACTCATTTTCTGGCAGTGAGCTAGAAAGAAGCACTTCTGAAAGTGCTACAAAACTAATGCAGCAAAAATACAGTTTTAAAATGCTTTTGTATCTTGTATGTACCAGAACAACATCATGTTAATGGAAAATTTATGCTTCACCCCGTCCGAACAGGAAGTGAGATTTGGCTAGAAATGACATTTCCCAAAGGCATACTAAAGTCTCACAAACTATAACTGACATGGCACCTAAACTTTATACCATCGCACAAGATACCTACTTGTTTTAAAGCAGTGTGACATGACATCATGCTGCCTTCTTACACACTGAAGTAAAGCAGTCTGGCACAGAACATCTCCAGTCAGCACTATATCCCTTAGCAATGCTTTAGTTTAACTTGAGCCAATATTAAGTACCATATGATAAGTCAAAACCCCTTCCCTTGGTGCCTCAACCAGGAAAACAGGGTGAGACAGAAGTAATGGAATTACGGTTGAACTAACAGAACTACTGATTGCCCTCATTCTTCTCCCCACTACATTTTATTTTGTCTCATTTAAAGGAGTCCCCTGTGAGACACTCAGCACTCTGAAAAAATTACTATGAAAAAGTCCTGAATAGCTACCTGATGCACCATTAGGTATGTAAAGTCCTACAACAACAAACATACATTAGCATATAACCACAGGTTATTTATACAGGGTGGTTATGTAGAGCTTAAACTTCTGCTTTTAAGAACTAATCCTGCATGTCAGAGCCAAGGTGGTTAAAACAGCTATGTCTTTTTGCCTTTATAAGTATGATTACACATCAACTTTTCCTAAAACCTCTTCTAAGATGTACAATGCAACAAAATAGCATCCTATATTTTTGTCAGTCTAAGCCCACCAATCTTTTTGAGATTTTATATCTTTCTCAGCATTCTATGCTGAAGTGGAAGACAGATGCAAGTCCTTGCTGCAAATGAGGTATGTGACCCTTGATACCTGGAATAGAGCATTTCTGTTCTTCTAAGAAATGGTTTGCTCCATTAATAAAAGGGTTTCACACTCATCTGGATGGAAAGCAAAAACATTTAATGAAGACCCCATAGGACTATTTTCAATGGAAGAACTGCTTTTGAGCAGTCTCTAGCCACAAAGCTTGCGCTATACAGCATAGCCCTGGAGAGATGCTATAGGTCTGGGTTGCATGTGGACCTCTCAGCACAGCCACTCCTTCCTCCCATAGTTTCTATTCAGTTTTAAACTTGAGTTCCATTAGAAACAATGGGAAGCTAGCATCTACTTTACTTGAGAACACCCTTGTTTCCATGCCTAAAATCAAGCCATGCAACAGCCACCCCAAAGGCACTTAAAAAAAGCTGAAGTGAAGAACTACTTGCAGTGTTGTTCACCTTAAAGGCACCAACTTGGAATCTAATTTCTTACACATAAACTAGAAAACTAACCAGAAATGCAACTGTGTTTTAAGGGCAGTACAGTATTTGTGACATAAACATAACAGAAAACTCAGCTTCTCAATTAGCTTGTTTGAGCTAAGCAGCAAGAACTCCCTGGAATGACAACCAGCCAGTCTCTCTTCCTAGTTTTAATACAGAACTAGTCACAGGTTGATAAAACAAACCAGAGTCTGCTAGGTTTGTTAGATATCAGAAATCTGTAAAGTATTTATTGAGGCAATAAACTTCCCTCCTCATGGGAAGAGGTACCCCATACTAGCACCCTCCTAAAACCCAGTTCTGACAGATTATTGGAAAAGATTCAGTCACCCAAATGAAGGTATTGGTGCCACCCACAGTGCTCTGCTCTATCCAGCCACTGCTCTATCCAACTACTGCCCCAGAACGTGGCAAGTGCAATATCTGCCAGTTACACACGTGTGCCCTGCTGAGCCAAGTCATTTGAAATGCAACTGCACACCTTTGTTCAGGTAGCTAAATCTTACTGCGAAAGGCTGAAAAATAAAATCATCACCCTGAAGCAAATCCTCAGCAAAGGGAGAGAAGTCACAAGTCATCTGTTAGTATTTTTCAAGAAAATCCAAGTGACTTTCAACTCCCTTTTACATGGCATCTCATTTCAGTGAACACAGCACGGGTGGATACAGACACATCAGCACATAATATATTTATGCTTATATTGTTCATACTTGACTGTCTGATGATGCAGAGTCACATGCTCCATGTATTCACTTAAGTCTAAACACATTCCCATTATACTTTATTCATGTCAGAAGAGGCAGAGCTTCCCAGTTAGAGGAAATGTAACATTTTGGTGGCAAAAAAGAACTTCACCTGCTCCCCACTTCCTTACCCCAGTGTGATAGGGTATACAGCACACTGTGTAGCATAGGGAAACCATAGCTGACACCTCAGACATGCTCCTAACCTTTCTTCTTTCCTTGGGAAGGATCAGGTAACAACCATCCTACTCTCAGGCAACTCTTCTGCGTGACACAGCATAATGCACAAGTAACAAACCCAAGACTACCATTGGAAGGAAGGAGAGAACAACTGAGAACATAAGAAACTGCCTTGGGAGAGGGCTGCTAAAAAAAATCCCAGCCCTACCTTGGAAGAGCTGCTGTGAAAGCAGGCTGATGCAATAATGGGCCAGAGGCAAAATTCACTACCCTGTCACTTCATTGACTCTATTCTCTCTCTAGTTCTTGCACAGACCATCAGAAAACCAAAATATTACTTAATATTTAGGAGGGAACAAGAAATTTTCAAAAGAGACATTAAGTTGCTGGAGCAGGCCCAGAGAAGTACAACAAAGCTGGAGATGGGTCCGGAAAACAAGTCTTATGAGGAACAGTTGAGGGAACTGGGGCTGTTTAGTCTGGAGAAGAGAAGGCTCAAGGGGAATATCGCTCTCTACAACTTCTTGAAAGGAGGATGGGGAGAGAAGGTGGCTAATCTCTTCTACCAAGGAGCAAGTGATAGGACAAGAGATAACGGCCTCAAGCTGCACTAGGGAAAGCTTAGATATTAGGAAAAATTTCCTTCAACTGAGAGGGTGGTCAGGCATTGGAAGAGGCTGTGCAGGGAAATGGTGGGATCACCATCCCTGGAAGTGTTCAGAAACCGTGTAGATGAGTCCCTCAGTGGCATGGTTTAGTGGTAGCCTTGGCATCCTGGGGTAATGGTTGGACTTGATGATATTAACAGTCTTTTCCAACCTAGTTGATTCTATGATTCCATACAGCATTTCTTAATATTACTGATAACACGTACCTACCTAATAAACCTGGTATCAGATCACATTTTAGACCAAAATTAAGTAATGACCTATGGCTATTTAGCTGGAAGAATGAAGGCTGGCTACTAATCCTAGCACTAAGATGCTAATACTAGTACTTTGCATTTATTACCTCCCTAAGTGAAGGAGTACATGAAGTGTTTTGAATAGACTACGGCACTTCTAGTTTTTAAACTGCAGATCAATAGATCAAGGCCCAATCTCCAAATTATCTGGATGCCTGAAAATACTCATTGGTGCTTAATCAGTTTCTCAGAAGCAGTTCAGCATTTCTGTGCACTAGCCCCGCACATTCAGTGCATTTAGGAAGAACTCTTTGGACTAAACTTCACCATGGTGGTGGTAGTATCATCTTAGCACTTTGCAGTAGGTGTGCTCATCCTCATGCTCCCAAACTAACATAAGTTGGTATCCAAGTTCCTAGAATTCAGTTACAGAAATGAGTTTCCAAACAATGGAAGATGCAATTTCTGAAACAGACACATTTATGACTGTTCTGGTCAAGCAGTAGGAGAATTCAGAAGAACTATAGCTAACTCACTTTTAAAAAGGAGAAGCACTACACAAAAATTAGTGTGTTTACTCTCAGCACCATGTGAGGTAGAAGTACTTCACAAAAGGAGAAACTGAATACAGGAATGTAGGTGGAATAAGGGAACACAAAATACAATGCAAAATCAGGAACAAAAGTCAAGCTGCTTCATCAAAGTACTTTTTGATTAAACAGTATTTACCTTTAGAGTGCCCTTGATGATATTAAATATGTCTGAAACCAGGCTTTGAGAATAAACACAGTACTTTGTATAAATATTCAGAAAGTAACATGATTTGTTAAATAGCCTAGTATATAAAATACCTAGAACTATGTGTATTAGTACAAATGAAGAAGTTTATAAATTTTAATGGATGAAAGTATTAGCACTCTACAGTACGTTCATTACATTATGTTTTATCCTCAGGAGTGTGATTCATGCTAGCTAAGCGAAAGTGGCTTTACACCTTTCCCTCCGACAAATCATTCCCTTCTACACCTTTTCCACCTACTTTATAGCTCAAGATCGCAGCTAATATTTGCTCTATATAACTCTGAAATAATCAGTTTACTCCCAGTGTATAAAGAGCACCCAGGTCACCCACACAGAGTTTCACAATGACAAACAGCCATGTTTCAAATTAATCACTTTTTTTTTTTTCATAAATCCCTTTTAAGATCACGTCAAAACCAGTACTGCCAGTTCAGATCCAATTTACATGTTGTTTTTCCTCATCCAAAACTCTTTGTAATATTGGAAGTGACAAAGTCAGTCAACATTGCCATCCTAACTACAAAGTGTGATACAGCTAGAATCCTATAGCCAGAACGATAAGCACTTAAAGAAGTTCTTGCTGTGAACAGTTATCTAAACAAAACAAGATGTTGTGCAAAAAGGGTACTAGTCTTCAAGAACAGTTTGGGTTTCTGCTTTTAATGCTTGCACTCATTGAACAACCACTGAAGTCTTTTGTTACTCAGAAATTGTATTAATGAAAATAAGCAATATTTTATTTCAATACCAGATTTATGGTTTGTGTGTTACACTGGGGATGGCTTGACTGATATTAATCAGGTATGTCTGAAACACAAAATAACATAAATTAGACATGCCATGAGACATGTACAATTATTTTCTACCAAGATGTGGATAGTTAAACCCACTTCTACGCCAATTCTTTAACTCTTTTTAATGGTAATAGTGACTAGTATTTTAGTAAGAGGGTAAAATTCAATAAAACTTACAAGGACTGCCATACAACTCAAAGATACCGTTTGCACAGCTTCCGACTCCACTGTGAAAATATACCCCCTCCAAAATAGAAATAGGCACTTCATCTTTAAAAATGAAGCACGTTCTTTTGTTCTTCAGTCGTCATCAACAGTTGGCTTGATTGTCACTCCTCTTCTGATTTGACCCCAACCAATTAAACTGTAAAAAGAAAGAGTTTATATTACTTTCAACATACCCAGAAGTATCCTGAATAAATCATCATCCTTCTGTCATTCTTATCCCTTCAGTTCTCACAATTTGAATTTTTTCCACTTGTCTCCCACCCAAAACATCCTACAAAACTGGTTACTGGAAACAGAATAAAAAAGCATGATGGACAGAGAACATCTGCATGTTTGTAACCAGCTAAAGATGTACCTTTGAACAATAAACTAAAAATCTGAGAGTGTTGTAACATGATGTACTGGTGGACTGCAAATCTGTCCACAGCTTCATCTCTTTTCACCTTTGCCTGAAGTGCTGCATTAAGTTCAAACAGAAATGGAAACATTAAAATTCAGATAAGGTGACAGCAAAATTAGAGCTGTAACTCTCAACTAACATGTAACCTATAAAGGTTAACTCAACTCTTGGGTAAGTTCTATTATTTAGTCATTAAAAATAAGGCCCCTTTTATAGACGGCTGTTACCTCAGAAAAATATGCCTTTTAAAATAAATTATGTCCATTTTCACAGCCAGCAGGCAGCCCATGTTATTGACACAACTGTCTGTAGAACATTTCCAGCTTCTGGCAAGGAGAAACGCAGAAACCACATGTGCATCTCAATTTAATTTTCTAAGAAGCAGAACTGCTCTCTGGACACCAGAAAAGGAAATGAAGTGTATTAGCCAAACACTTCCCACTTTTTAGGACCATATCCACAGGTTATAGCCAGTCCACCTCTGAATTTACTGTTTCTTGGAATCCCTGTTTGCTTGGCCACTTGTTGTTTAAGCTCTGTCCCTCTATATATTTACACTCTAATTTATACCTCAATTTCATCTGTTGCTTTCACACTATCTTTCATCTTTTCACTACTCCATTGCCTCAGGCTACACAGTACCAACTGTACATTATCTTCAACTTGATTTTACTATGCTTGTCTTCCAAGTTTGCCTCCTTTCCCCTTTTCTCAACCTTCAGACTCAGTCATTTTAATACAGCATAGAAGACAACTTTTTAGTAAGAGTCTTTGTAACAGACTCTGCCACTATTTGTCCAACCCATAATCCAGAGACAAGTGATTTTTTTCCAAAAATCTGGTTGTGTTTTTCGAGTGGAAAGTAATCTTCAGAAACAACAAAACCCATAATCATATTTGCAAGGGCTACCACTCTACAGCTTAAAAAAAAAAAAAAAAAAAAAAAAAAAGAGGCAAGCAAAGCATAATTTTCAATATAAAATAGTCTCTCCTTTTCCTTCTGTTTTCCCTGAGTTAATTTGGGTCCTGTCTATTTTTCTTTTCTCCTGTTCAAGGCATGTTATCTTTTTCCTCCTTTTTGTCAAGGAATAATCTCTTCCCCAATTTGTCAGCTAGTTCTGCAGCAAGCACTAAGTTTCCATCTATGCTTTCTTGTTGATCTGAAAAAGAAATATGCATCTCAGATATTTAAAGCTGCTTGTTTTACACAGTGCACACTTCTTGTAAAAATGCCTATACTTATACTACAGGAGCTGTGCAGGGTCAACAAGTCTAAATACCAATATGTTCTTATGATACTCGTGTGGTCTTATGGAACACTTAACAGATACAGTATGCATAATCATCTAAAAAGTATGGGCCTAAGATTAGAATGAATCATGAACCAATTCTGCTCATCATTTTCAGCCTCCAGATGCTTCTGTGCAGTCATTCTGTATTTGTAATGAGAATGGGCCAATCCAGTTGATTTCCTTTTCTCCTCTCTGCTCATAGTACATAAAATATTTAAACCTTAGAATGTCCCTCCTCTGTTCCCCTGCTACTACTGCAAGATTGTGCTAGAAGTCAAATACAGCTCCACAGGTAGAACACCAATAACTTAAGTGTATATAGAGACAGGCTTTGGCTTACCATTACTAGAATTTCCAAATCCCTGGACCAAGATTGTCTACTGTTAGCTCAATTTACAGCTCGGGCAACAAACCACAGACCTCAGCTGTTTCCTCATCTGTAGGTATCTACCCAATTAATAATGCTGCTTTAAAAAAGGAGGCTAATAATGATATTAAGCATTCCACAATAATGGCATTCATATCAGAGGAATTTTTAAAACAGACATACACTTACCTATTCTAAAGAAAATCAGATCCATGTATTTTTTTGTTAACAATAATACAACCAGATGCTCTACCTATTTAGTACCAACTTACCGCCAGTGTTTCTCAACTCTTCGACTCAGGGCGATTTTTTCTCCCACTTCTGTGCATACTGGGTTAGTTAGCACAATCTTCCCCAAATCAGCCTTTACGGCACTAACTCTCCCTCCAGTAGACAAGGATCCTATGTTTACCATTAAAACTTCATTCTTCGATAATTTTTGCACCTGAAGGCAGATATGCAAAACTCTGAAACATAAGCTTTAGTATTAAAAAAATACTGAACAACCCAACAAAAACCACAGACAATATTGAGTATCTTCGTTTACCTACCTGCCACCAAAAAAAGATATAGCTGAGAAATGTAACAACTGTAAATAAACACACACACACACGCGTGCCATGCAGAGTCAGCAGATAAAGTTTGCATGTGAAAGGATAAATATGTAAGTACACTGTGTATGCAGCACTGCCAGTCCTTGGTACGATACGCTTTCTTGGGATTTCTCTACATTTTCTATAAAACATCCTGATGATTGCACATACTACAATAAAGTGGAAACAGCCTTGGATATTGCTACAAATTGGAACACGATACAATTCCTTTAAATTACAAGGATATTCTCGTTTCCCTTATGCCTACTTCTATCAAAATGTCTCAAAAAAGAATTAATTTCACAGGATAAAGAGAGTGCTGAAGCACTTACTGTTGCATGAAATGTTGCATTAAACTGTTTTAATGAAATATTAGAATCTAATTCTAGATTTTAGTGCTAACAAGGAAAACTATGATATTTTAGTTTGATTTGTGTAAAATGGACCATGGAAAACAAGACTCTGCCATACATCAAGTTCAGTTTCATTTCAACAATAGCATTTCAAAAATACTTAGCTTTAAAAAGTTCTTAACAGAGAGAATCTACAAAAAGCATGTAATTGGGATCTACTTATCCATACCTAGATGAAACTATTGCGCAAATAGGCTGACAACAAAGGAAAACAACTATCAGTATGTTTCAAAGTATACCTAACTTCAGGACGTAAATACTTTTTGCTACTTTAAAATACTCTGATACAAATTCCTACTCCTGTGAAAAGCATTCTTCTGTAAAACTAAGCAGGTAAATTTAGTGACAAATACAAAAAGGAGACAAAACTACTGCATAAGACCAAAACAATGTATACACTAATGAAACTTAGAAGAGAAAGCAGAAAAAAAACCCCAAACCCAGAAAAAGGGGTACAGACCTTTGCAGCTTTCTTGTCTCCTTCAGTACGCACACCTAATAGTCGTCTCAGCAAGAAATAGGAAATCTCTAGCTCTGTAAATATTTCTGGCAGCGCTCCAACGGCACCAAGGACCTGACCTACCATTCGGTCAGCCCGACACAGTGTTGGATCAATCTTAGTTCCAACACCTACAACACAACAAGGAAGGTCACAAGGAGTAACCGAAAGGCAGCTGTCACATTGACTTACAGAACATGTAAAAACAATGAACTGAGAATGTACTGGGAATTCCCTACTACTTGAAACAGCACTTCCAGAATGTCAGCAAGACTATAAGCTCTGTCTAAACAGATGAAGAAATATTCTACTGTTAAAAGCTGGTGTAATTAGCATTGTGAGTTAATTGGTGCTGGCCAGTGACATTCGGGAAAATTATTTATTTATTATAGATCTGATTTTCACACTCATGTTGTGTCTCCCTCTATACATATGGATTATTTGAAATTCCTCATAGCCTTTTTGTTTACTACACTGGGATTTATTGCTAAATGAAACCAAATGTTTTCACTTCATAATCATGAAGAAATAAAACTTCTCACAAGAGAATATTCTCACCTATAAGACCTCCTGGAGCAGCATACTGTAAATCATTGTGTTCAGCAAAGAGTGATACAATTTTGGAAAAGATTGGCTTGCACATGAGTTTTCCTTCACTGTCCTTTGACACAATACCAGGCCGGACCTCAATTTCCTGGCCCACCTAATTAAGAAAGTGAAGAAAGTGATTAACTGGTGGTTTCACAGGAACATAGTCACAGACAAGACCCACTTATCCCAAGATCTACTATTTATACAAGTCCTTGGTTCTGGGGTACTACAGAGGTCCTAAGACTTCTGTTGCGCTTCTTACTGCAAACTAAACAATAGTGAAAGCTCTGTATCTCACAGCCAATATAACAATCAATTTTCTTTTCAATATAATTTGTAAAACTCCTTGAATAAAAAAATTTATCAGCAATAATGCTGATATCGTAATTTTAGATTTTTTTTCCTTTTAAATAACGTGTCATTTAGAAATGTTATAGCATTGAGAAAAAATAAGTTAATTTGATCGGTGTAATTGATCAGCATTGATAAACCATAGGACAAAGAAAATACAAGTTGCATAAATGTTCCAAGGTGTGGTTTGCTTTCCAGTCTAGCAAAGCAACTTTTAAAGCTTCTGTCTATTGACAATATCCCACAAGCAAAGTAAATATTTTAAAATACACAGAATACTTATTAAATGAGGAGGTGGGACCTGTGGGAACTCACACATGCTTCCAAGGTTCTTTTAAAGTTCGTTTGCTCTCCCTTTCCCCCTATAACTCAGCAAGTAAAAGTGGTAGGACAGAAAAAAAACAAACCAAACAGGCACTTTCAAATTTTTGTAAGCAATGAAATCAGCATCACGATTAGCAAAAGACTGCAGTAACAAAATATATCTAAAAAATAAAAAGCAGTATAAAACAGGAAAGTAAATATGAGGCACAGACAGAAAGGGTGTCATCTGACTGTATAACTTTTTCTTTTTTTTTTTAATAAAATCAATTATATAGATTTATTTTGTACTAAGCATGCAAAGCATCTACTCATTGTCAATATAAATCTCCAGACACAAAAAGGAAAAGGTTACCTTTAGAACACCCTTTAGAATACTGCCACCAGCTACACCTCCCTTAAGGTCATCAACTTCACAGCCAGGCTTGTTGACATCAAAAGACCTAATTACTGAAAACCACAGACCAGGTTTATACTTGAGATCAAGTTCTTAAAGAATTAGTGTCATTAGTCACTTATGCTTCCCTATTCTAATCCACATATTTATAAATATTACAAAAATGTAATTCAGGAAGAACACTAAAATACGATGAATATTCTATTCCCAATTTTTAAGTAGATAGTTGACTTTCTTCTCAAAAAAAGCTGCTCATGTACATAAACGTTTTAAATAACTGTTTCTGCATAGCAGAAGTTAAAAGATATGAAAAGGACAGCAATGATGAATGAGATTACAAAACCTCTTCAATATTCACAATGTCAAACGTGAATATTGTAACCTTGTTTTAATGTGGTTGATTTTTCTGCATTTTTAGCATGTTTTTTAGGTCTCCCATGTTTCATGTGGAAAAAAAAGGCAAAAAATTTGCTTTACCTTAGTGGAACTGAATTTCACATATGCTGGACAAGAACCAAGACTGACAATTCTCAGACAGGAGATTAACACAGAAAAATCTAACCAGGCTACCTATAAGCTTTTCATGGAAATAATTTAATTTTCAAATTCACCAATTTTTCAGTACTTTGTTAAATCGAATTTAACTTGACAGCAATTTAAGGGAATGTTTTAAGACACAGAAATCTCTCATCCTTACTGCATTTTAGTGCTGTCATACACAGAAAACACAGAAAACTCAGCAATTACTCCAAATAGATTCATCTATAGTAGTTAACTATGAACAAACAATACAACTCTCAAAAAAAATGCAAGTTTTAAAATAACAGCACACTAAACGCTCCTTTTAAATCTATCTATTTTTAGTGCATTCAGCTGGTGCTATTTTAAGTGTAGATACCTATAGGAAATGGTTAGCCACAAAAGCTCAGACCTAAGCATCTACGCACCAATAAGTCTCGGTTCAGATGTGAAGTCTCGCAGCGGGACTGGGATTTTTTTCACTATATACTCGCAAACTACCTCAATGTTGTATTTCAGCTGTGCTGAGATTGGAATTATTGGAGCTCCTTCTGCAACTGTACCTAAATCAAAATAAAGTTCAACATCAAGCCTTAACATAGTGCTTACAGTAACATGACCAAGTGCTCTGTCATTGCTAAAAATACTAATGAATTTCAATGCACACTTTATGTGTATTTCCCAAAGCAGTACGTACCAGAGCATTTACCTTTTCCTTGAACATTTTAGTTCAAACCAGCCAGACATACTTTGGGGGGCATTCTTAACCCTTATGTTGCCTTTGGGTAACTATAATGAAGTACATTACAGCTGCTCTCTGAACATTGTGCAAGGTAATCTTCTGCTCTTAGGGAGAATTCACTTTCTACGTTGTGATCAGAAATATTCTTAAGACAACTTCCTCAGAGAAATCAGATATCTCACTATTTCATACAGCAGTATTAATTTGAAAGTAATTTTATTTTGACAAACTAAAATTCCTATCAATTTAATGATACATTTACTAAGTCTTGCAATACAAATATATATTTTAGAAAACTTGTAATTTTGTGGAAGGATGCATTTAGTTAGTTATGGAGGCTTGTTAAATATTACTAGTTTAAATTCTTTTTTTTTCTGATAAATTCTCAAACTCCAAATGTACCCATTAAGCCACCCTGACATAGCTCTTATGAACAGCTTATGCATGGCAACAATTCTGAACTACAAATAACAAATAAAATAAAAAAAAAAACTCCACAAGACTCATTGGTGACTTCTGATGCTGACAATCTAGCTCTGCAGCTTCTCACATAACTCAGCTAGCACTGATAATCAGGGAAAACAGTGGAAGCTCCTGGGAACGATGACACTCAAGAGTACTAAAGCTGAGCAGAACGTGGAACTTTATAGAGTACAATAACAATGTGTGTGCTGGACTTACAGAAAGAGATGAAAGATCAATCTTTTGTGATCAGACAGAACACATTTATACCTACAAGGTGCCCTAACAAGTGCTGCTTTGTTCTCTCTTGTAAAATCACAGTACAACTTCTACCAAATAAACAAGCCAAGAAGAACCAATGCCCAGAAACCAGCACAGGTTCAGTATAAGCTACTAGATAAGATCTACTGCTGTTAGTGTTACATAGAGCTCTGACAAACAGCCTTAACAGTACTGTATGCAAGCAGTCTGAAAGAGGTAAGAAGCACAACTCCAATGGTCTATTTTTAGATTAACAGACTTTGTACACTATCATTACCTAAGGAAGAGAACCTCTTCTATAAACATATAGAAAAGTACTGTGTCCATGTCCCAACACTGAAGAACTTCAACCACTAACTGCATCTCTGCTGTTGAAAACTTACCTTGTACAAATGCAAGAATCTGTTCATATTGTTCTTTAGCCTGGCTCTCCTTCACCAAATCAATCTTATTCTGTAGAATCAAAATGTGTTTCAGTTTCATGATTTCTATAGCAGCTAGATGTTCTGAGGTCTGGGGTTGAGGGCATGACTCATTACCAGCTGAAAGAAGAAAAGTGACTGCAATATAGAAACTATAAAGATAGACAAAAATCCCACAGTTAAGACATTTACTTTCCATTGCGTTTTTATAAAAGATGACTCTCTTAGTCACCTCCCAGTAAGCTACATGTGAAGCATCCAAGTTAGTAAGAACCTCCTCTTCCCCAGAACTGCTGGCTGTAGTATCCAAACAATATATAACAGACGAAAGGTTGCCTGAGAGGTTCCCTCATTCTACTTGCTCCGAGTGGAAAGACACATCTAAAATTTCCAAAGAAACTGACAGCTAACTTGTGTCTATATAACTTATTCCATCCTTTAGGTCTTCAGACACCTTGGTACTGACTGTAGGATAATGGACAGTTCACCTTATCTTAAAATTCTGTGGTATTTTCTTACCACTTAGGTCATAAAATATGCCAAGATCCCCAAACTCTGTAATACACAATAAATATATTGAGTATGTGAATAGGGTAGCTGTCAGCACTGTTTGGATTTCACCAACCCAAGAAGCCAGCTTTGGCCTGATGTGCCATTATGGTGGTTAATCTCATTTGAAGATTGGTCTAACACACTTTCTAGATCAAAACAGGCAGAAGGAATGACAGCTCATCACCTGTCTCAGACTATTTAAACTACAATATCTGAAGCTGGTTTTCTTCTTTGTTGACATGTCCTATCTAGGTAAGATAATTACCATTTATAATTGCAGAGTACTAAGATGTATGTTCTATTATAGAGCACTTGTACGTCCACAGAGCACTATGTTCTACAGACATACAAAAATAAGTTTTACCCAATTCCTGTTGGTTGCAAATCAGAACAGAAAATGCCTGATCCAAGATACATTTCCTATACTTCAATTTTGACTGTATTCATCTGGGTTTACTGTCTGTATGGACGTTTGTGGACTCTTCTGAATGACAAAGGCTACATACAAATTTAAAGCAAACTGAACCTTCAGAGAAACTCAAAATGTACCTATAGCTAATCTATTTCAATAAAATAATATAAATTTCACAGCACTATACAACTGCAAGGTTTCCTCTTATATAACTAATCTTCCATCTGGTGGCCAGCTACCACACTAATGAGAACGTATAGCAAAGTTTTTTTAAACTCCAGTTTGTTAGGGTTCATTTTCATCACAGCATCACTTTATTTCCTTAAACACATCTCAAAAGCATTCACTTGGTTTAACTGCTCACCCACCCCACTAAATTTTAAAACCCATATAATGTTACATCATGATATCAAAAAAATAGAGTTCTGCTTTTGTGTAGCAATCATTACCTATCAACAGTAAAGCTGCATCCATTACTGCTGCACCATTCAACATAGTAGCCATCAAAATATCGTGGCCAGGACAATCCACGAAAGAGACATGCCTGTTACAGAAAAAGGTTAAAAAGAAATCCAAAAGACAATTATCAACAATTTCTACAGCTGATTTATGTGAGCAGCTAGGCAGACACAAAAGTTAAAAGCATCCCTAAAACAGATAAATAAATTTTTAAAATAATGCTGAGAAGCAATACCTTGACGGTATTTTCATAAACGTTCAAAAAGAACACAAAAATTACTCAATGGCTACTGAATAGTTTTTCTGAATTTTAAGATTTGGCATACATCCTTATTAGATACTGCTTTAATATCTCACAAACTTACTTGTTAATTAGATTAGATTTAAATGCACCAGAGCAAAAAAACACCCCAACCAACCAAACCTGAAAAACCCCAAACACACCACACAGGATTTCTTTTTTTCATTTCAAAAAAAAAAAAAAAAAGAGGCATCTCCCATTCTCCTATTTTAGAAAATTATGACTCTTTAATTACAGTAATCATTACACTTCGTTTCAAAGACTTACCTCCAGAAACAATGTTATGCCTTTTAGTACCATCTGTTCAATTTTACTGTGCAGACCATAACAGTCAATTAGCTACATCCTCATGTCCTGGTTTCAGCTGGGATAGAATTATTTTTCTTCCTAGTAGCTGGAGCAGCCCTGTGTTTTGGCTTTAGCCTGAGAACAATGCTGATAACATATGAATGCTTTAGTTGTTGCTCAGTAGTGCTTACCCCAATCAAGGACTTTTCAGTCTCTTATGCTCTGCCAGTGAGGAAGGACACAAGAAGCCGGGAGGAAGCAGAGACAAAACACCTGACCCAAACTATCCAAAAGGGTATTCCATACCACAGCATGTCATGCTCAGTATATAAACTAGGGGCAGTTATCCAGACAGAGCAGATCGCTGCTTGGACTGGGCTGGTTATCAGTTGGTGGGTGGTGAGCAACTCCATTGGGCATCACTTGGGTTTGATGGGGTTTGGGGTGTGAGGGAGGGTTCTTCGTTTGTTTGGGTTTTCTGCTTTGCATTTTATTTCTCCTCTTGTTATTTCCTTTTTCATAATAATTATTATTATTAGTAGTAGCCTACAGGTTTGGGGTTTTTTTTCCAGCTTTCCTCCCTGTCCCACTGGGTGGTGGGGGCAGGGTGAGGGGGTGAGCAAGCAGCCGTGTGGTACTTATCTGCCAGCTGGGTTTAAACAACAACATCTTGCTTGAACCTATTTAGTGAAGACTCCTTGTTTTCTGGTAGCATGCCACCAAAAAGCAAGTTACTAATTTGCTGCTTCCACTATAAGCAAGTAAATCCAAAGCTTTCAGCCAATAATTTAACCATGGCTGCATGACTGTCTCTCTCCAACAGAAGTTATTGTTAGAACAAGTGCTCTACTGGGAATCTCAGGAAAGGAAGGAAATACTTAATTACAGCACCATGTGTATTTTATACATAAGTACAGGAACCTTGTTATACAAAAGTCTTCATGGCTACTCTCATTTGAGTAACCACTGTAAAGACCCATATGACAGCTGTTGTGGTTACTATGTTTGCATAATGACCATGACATGCATTCTTAGAAATGAACTAAATAAAATTAGAGGCCTGACCTCACATTAGTTATCAAGATTTCATATACTCATTAAGAACTTTGATAACCTTCCTGCTTCTAGGAAGAAAAAGTTTAACAAAGGTCACCCTCCAGGAACATATTTAAAAGATGCATTTGTGAGGTCCATATTAATTCTCAATATAGTGTCTTTGAAATATACTTATATGAATTGCAGAAAAATTTAACTTCAATGTCCTGCAGGCACCTGAGGACAGAAGACACATCTGTGCTCTACTGTGGACTATGCACTGCAACTAATAAAAAACACAGCAATTCATATCATCAGCACCTTAGATGAGGGGTGCCCAGCATCCAAGAACATGCGGTCTGCCATAACAACTCATTCAGTTCTCAGCTCAATCCTGCCTATTTTCAGTTACTCAAAAGGCAGTAAACAGTAGTTACCTCACTAGTTTAAAGTTCCCTTTGGTGCCAGGAATATCTGTAGGGAACTCATCTGGGGTGCTGCTTCCACAGGATCGGTAACACTCTGGCCGGGAACAGCTTGGGTCATCCAGCTTGTAAATCTGTAGGCAATTGTTAAAAATTGAGAAAAAGTTTAATTCAGCATGTTTTAGCTATCTGTAAGCTTACAGCCATTCTGAAATATATTAGCAACATATTTGCTAGATTTTAGTAATGACTCACTCACCTTTGCATTAGCATATCCCAGCTTGATTGTGATATTTCTTTCCAGTTCATTTTTAAATCTGACAGTATGAACTCCAGATATAGCTTTGACTACTGTCGACTTCCCATGCGCTACATGACCAATTGTACCTATGTAGTAAAAACAAATGTCTGTCAATAAAATATCATTTGAGTGATGTTCCACTACTATCAACACATAACTACCCCAAACTCTCTGTAACCAGAGCTCCCATCAGAAGCACGTACAGGTTTCATAATAATTTTTGTTTAAAGAAACAAAGCCTTCAGTGGACAGGTCTTTGCATCTTTATGAAACTCATTTTAGTGCTTAATTTTAAAGTAAAATAAAATTTGCTTTAGCAACTATGCCCCACTTCATTCAATACAATTCTTAAGATTAAAATTGGTGCTTTTCAAGTTAAAAGGGTTTGAATAAGTCTCATCCTACACACTGGTAAAATTTATAACGAACCCACTGCATTTATACTAGTCTGATTCAATAAGAATTTCTTAAAAATGTTCTCACATCAGCAACATATGCTACTGCATTAGCACCAGAAAGAATCACATTAATGCACCCCTCTTTTTTTAGAAGTTTGCTTTTACCTATATTAATTGTTGCTTGCCTGCTGATGACTTCTGGTGAAAGAGGCGTCAACTTGGTAACATCCTGTGTGAGGGAAATTTTAGAATTTACTGATCTTGTATCTAAAGGTTTAGAAAGTACTCTGTGTATTTTCTTAACAATTGTCCAGTAGTTCTACTCAGCAAAATCCAACCAAGCTCATTAAAATCATTCTAAATATGCATTCCAGTCTGTTAAGAATGTGAAATAGGAACAAAAGATGAATAAAATCCTGACTGCAAATCAGTATGGACTGCAAATCAAAACACTGACTTTAAGCTGGTATAGGCTGCAAGGTGTAGAAGATGAAAGTAAATAAGAAGCTCTAACACCAAAAAAAGGCACCCTAAAAGTTCTGCTGTCTTCAATAGCTGTTGTATGAACCTGCTGATAGCACCTGGCAAATCAAACACAAATACATTCTGTACAGTTAAAAAGACAACTCTTAAAAAGTTAGTTTAGAGCTACTTTTTAAGCTGTTTGTTCAAGCATTCAAATGTTGAAATACACTTAGATGTTCCTCTGTACTATTTTGCAACTCTTTACAGTTAATTTCCATCCTGCACTGAATTCGTAAGGATGAGCTACTCAGATCAAGCAAAGATTCACAATGCCGAAAGAGTCCTCAGTGCTGGACAGGATACAAATACTTGCAAACATTCAAATAACCCCACACAGATTAGTTTACATTAATTCATATGCTGTTTGCAATGTTACATGCAGGTCCTGTGCATAACAATCAAATAAACACATCTGTGTGAAAATGTAAGCTCACTCAGTCTATTCTCAAGTGTTACATGAATATAATGTTCACATTCCAGACAAAAGACTTGTCCATCTAACACACGCAATTAAATTTGTATTTCTTGTATATTTAACTTAAATAACAACACACACTGAAACCTGTGCTGGGAACGTGACCTGCAGATGGCACCATCCAGCAGGCTGACAAGCATGATGCAAAATCCTGTCATCAAGAGAATTGTTCCTGGTGCACACAATTATGCACGCATGCAGTTTTCTCCTCAAGAGAGATGTATGGCTAAGTTCCGCTATAAGCTCCAGTCAACTGTACAAATTCAAAGGCCAAGTAGAAACGTCACAGACTAGGCCACAAAGGTAATTCCTACTGACCTCCCCAACTAGGCCTATCTGTGTTCTTCCTTACTGTCAAATTCCATGATCAACAATGAAAAGAAGTAAAGAAACATTCTGAAATTACTAATGTGCTTCACTAACGAGTATCAACACGCTTAGGTATAACACAAAAAGAACTCTGCTCAAACACCAAGATTATCAAACATTATTACCAAAAAGACAAACAAGCATTTCTAACTTGCTGAACACCAGGGAGACACTAATATGATTTTCGACTGGTTTTGCCTGCATATATGTGTAGTAAGCGAGACAGCCCAAGAAAAATCACCACAGCAAGATACCTCTGCAACCGATTTTCTTGACAGTCGCGATAATTTTCTTGGTAGATCAACCAAGACAAGGCTGGCAACCAATCCATCTAGCCCACTGGGGAAACAGAACTTCAACTTATGGTTAGAGATCCATCTAGCTCACTGGGGAAATAGAACTCCAATTTATGGTTCTGCTTCGAGGAGGGAAGTGCCTTTAATGCCCTTCAGCACAGCCACACTCACAAGGAGGAAACTGCACGTCTCCATTGCTGTGCCGCTAAAGGCTCACTCGCAAGACCGGCAAGCCAACGCGCCGAGCCTGGGGCTCACCTCACCGGCAAGCGATGTCCTTTTTCTGCCAATACAAACCCGCTCCGACCAGTCCAACCTGCTGCCAGGGCCACCACTATGCCCCATGCCTACCTTAACCTACCCTTTCCTTAGGCCCTGCCGGGCTGCGAGTCGCCTTCACTCTCCCGAAACCCGCCGCTTTCCGCTCCCCGTCAGCCGTTACCGGCCTCAGCAGAGCCCGGCGGGAGGCATGGACCCCTCCGCCTCCCAGCGCTCGCATGCCCAAAGCAGCCCGCCCTGCCGCCAAGGCCCTACCAACCGCCCCCGCTGGTCCCTGGAGCCCGCAGTCCCCTCCCGGTCCGCCGGGCGCCCCGCAGCCGGGCCTTACCAAGGTGGCGAGATCCTGCCGGCTGAGATGCGGCTGCCCCAGAGTCACTCCCGCCTCGTCCCCCGCCATCTTGGCACGAAAAGGAAGCTAGGTGGTCTGCGCGGCCGCCTGACCCACGGCGGCGAGTGGCCCCGCCGCCGCCGCCGCTCAACCCGGTACCCGCCGACCGCTCTGGGCAGGCGCACAGCTCCGGGACCGGCCACGTTGAGCAGCGTAGAGCCGCCACCAACCTCCCTGCGGAGCGGCAGCGACTCAGGCGCGTCGCAGGGCAGCCGCGGAAAAGGACCCCCGACGCCCTCGCGCCGGATGATGCAACGGGGCCTCCGGCGGGTACCGCTCCGCGTGCGCCGGCGCCGATAGGGGAGCGCGCGCATGCGCACGGCTGGGGCCGGGGCGGGAAGGCGTCATGCACGTGGTGCCGGGTAACGGCTGCGGGCTGAGGGT
>JANRGW010038229.1:0-20853 GCA_024733675.1 Psilopsiagon aymara | reverse complement strand
GTGCTGATGTGCTGCAGTTGGGATGCCAACTTATGTGTGAAAAGTGTTTGACACTGTCCCCCACAAAGTCCTTGTCTCGAAATTAGAGAGACATCAGTTTGACAGATGGACCAGTCAGTGGATAAGAGGTGGCCGGATGGCTGCACACAAAGATTTGTGGTCCATGGCTCAATGTCCAGCTGGGAGACTGTAATGAGGGGTGTCTGCCTGGGATTGGTGTTGGGGCCAATCTTGTTCAACATTTTTGTCGCTGATATGGACAGTGGGATTGATACCATATACCCGTTTTCTTTAAATTAGAATTTACAGTTTCAAAATTAAAGAGCCTTGTGGAAGAGGTTGTTTGCCAAAGGAATGTCCTATGCCTTCAGATAAAAAAATGTGTTTCTTCTTTTTGTAAGCCGCAATTTCAGCCTGTGAATTGTGGTGGTTTCTTTTGAAGTTGTGTTATGACCCAGGAAGCCAAGCTCAAATACCTGGCAATGGCATTCATGGCCCATGTGAAATTACTCATGGTGCACAGGCAGGCAGGGGGGAATTTCAGCAGAAACTAAAGATCCCCACAGTATTCGTAATGTATTTTTCACGTCTTTCTTTGAGGACTGGCAAGGCCATAACTGTTTGCATACCTGAGCAAGCTGTGTAGGTGCCAAAAACACATTAAACTTGAGAAGGCTGAGAAAGGTTGCAATCATATTTGAATCTTTGAATCTTTCACGTAGCTGCTAGGATGCATATCACATCTTAAAAGATTGAAGGACTGAACAGACATATTATAACAATGGAAAGAGTTTAATTATGTGCTTGGCTTTTAGAGATAATTTAATAATATATTAGAAATCACATTTTAGCAAGAAAAGCACTTGGCAGAATCTTCAGTTGGCTTAAAATTGTAAATATTTGATAGGCCATCTGCTAATGACATCATGGAATATAAATTGCTGCAGCATTTCAACTCTGTGGATTCTTGAACAGTAAAGCAGAGACACTTGCTTCAGACCTGAAAGTCCAGCAAAGATTGAACTTGAATCTGAAATTCTCATGCCGCAAGTTATAACAAGATATACAAGGCTGCAGTTCTCTCAGCAATTGTGGAGCAATTACACAAAATGGGCATGGTGTTTCACACACTATAGCGACTTTTGACTCAAGCTTAGTATGGAATGCAGTGGACTATTGGGATCTACAGCTGTGAATATCTTGTTAGGATACTCTACATGGCAAAACTAAGAATGTAATGCTGAAAAAGAAAGTAACTAAAACAAACAAATAAAAAAAAAAAACCCAAAACCAAAAATAAGGAAAAACCAAACCCAAACCCAAACAAACAAAATTAAAAAAACACACACACACAAAAGAAATTCATATAACCTGAAAAAATCTGAACTGACAATAAGAGTGCCAGCATGATTGTTTCTATTTTTGGACTAAGCAGAACAACACCTCTATTGGAAATTTTTTGCACAAGTCCAATCTCCAAAGCCCATGGCAGAAGAGACATTATTACTCTACTCTGCACTGCAAAAAGCCCTCTTTAAGGAAGCTTTTTCTTTTATAGTTCCTCACTGAGTCTGATTACTGCATTATATTTAATCTCTTCATTCTTGCTTTTCAAGCTCAGCAAAATTCCACGGTGTCACCTACAGCTCTGCATCAGTTTAATTTTACACCCACTCCTTTTCTGCTTTCGTTTACTCTTAAGTTTCACTGTTCATGTGCCTTCTTTACCTAAACACTCATTTTAGCTTAGCTTATTTGTGAATCATTCCTCATAGACTATGTGTAACTCTATTTTTTTGTGTGTGTGCAGTTGAATTTATATGAATTCCAGCATGTGCACTGTCCTCTGGGCAGGGAATCTATCTTCTGGAAGCTGTAAAATGCAATGAACCCATAAAATTGTACCACTAATCAGGGCTAACTCTAAAGAAATAAGGTAGAATAATTTTAAAATAGCGCTGTGTTGGAACTAAAAGACTAATATCCAATCTGTATAGCTGATTGAAACAAGTTAATGGCATTCAACATTAGGTCCATCTTAGTCTTCTTTCTCCTTATCAGGTTTATAAGCATATTTGGGCTTGTATCTAGGCATTATGACTTGCAGTCATTTCTGTTTGAGAAGGAGCAAAATGCCTGTAGCAAGTGCTGAAGAAGGCAAATGTATGCCCTAGTGATACCAAGTAAGAAAACAAGTGGGCTTAGTTTTCACCTTTGTTTCAGATGCTGGCTTACTTCTTTACGTCCAGGTAGAGACTTATTCTGTATTCATTTCTGCTTAAACCTCCTCCAGGGAGAAGGGAAAATGTGCAGGGCTGGCAGGTATAAACCCTAGGCAGCTATGTCAGGAATATGATTTCTGCAGTCCGTTTGTTAAAGGCTTCATGTTTTAGTCTCTGTAGTCAATTAACCTGTCTTCTTCTTACTACAAACACTGTGACTTTCCCCAGACTTTTCATATCTAGAGACCATTTAAATGTTTACTTTGTACTCTAGAAAGAGAAAAATCAGCATAAAATGTCTAGAGCTTTCTAGCTATTTATTTGTCATATACAGAATTCACCGAATAGGCACAAATCAGATCTTTCCACTGAAATAAAAAGTCAAGAGGAGACAATATCCCTTTCACAAGAAGCAGACTTTAAAACTCACATGTAAGTATATTGCTAATTTATTATTGCATTTGGAGCATTGTGATTAACCAACTGGGACTGCTAGCTGTCTCTCCTTTCAGCTGCATAGTTTATGCAACACATTTCCTTTATCTTTTTATTTTTCTTTTCCTTTTTTTTTTTTTTCATTTCCTTTTTTCTTTTCCTTTATCTTTTTTGTATGTTGGAAAAATAAACCCAGACAAGCATAAGTTAATCTGCTTGAAGCTAACATTGAACAATTGTTCTCAAGTATTCTCAACTGAGGAAAGTTTCCATGTGCAGAGTGCCACTCCACCACCTGTTCATTTGTAGATTAGGAGGACTAACATCTTATTAGCAGCGGTGCATAGGTATAGAATGAGTTTGTATTTACCCTTTGTAAGCCAGCTAAAAGAGCAGTCCAGGTAGCATTTAGAAACTGAGAAGGATGTGAACTACAGTTTGTGGACCATATTGAAATTATTCCTGGTTTTACTGTCTTTCATGTATAATTTAGCAGCTGTCATGATTATGTCTGAATTAGGATTTTGAGGGGATAATTAATTTTCTCTTTCTATAGCATGGATGTTGTTCCACTTCCACCAAGAGTTCATATACACTATTTTTGGTGGTTCATGTTTAGGGTTCATTTATTAAAATAATTAAAAGTTGAGAGAAAATATGTCTTTCACTCCAATTTTAGCTGTTGTGTCTATGATTTCTGGTCCTAACATGACAGCAGGGAAGATTGGCAATAGCAAACTGACTCTTACGAGATAAGGAGCTGATGCTTATAGGTGGCTATTTCCTTTTTTTCTTGCATTTTTTTTTTTTTTTCCCCCAAACATGAGTCAGATAGGAAAACCCCAAAAAAAGGTCTCTTAAAATGGCATATACTTCAGTTTTATTCACAGTGGTGATCACATAAAGCACATATCTGGCCCCTGGGCTCAGCTGCATATGTGGCTGTGGTGCTGAGACATATCCCAGAGTGGATGCAGGCCAGGGGCTGTGAGATGCCTATGAGTAGGGAAACTTGTGGCTGCAGCAACTGCAATCACAGCTACTACCACACAGCTGCTGCAGCCAGGGACCCAGTTTGGTGGTAGCTGGTAGAAATTACTAGCAGTGAATCAATGACCTGCAGATAAGTAATTTCCAAGGTTCTCATCCTTTGGAGGCGCCTTGTTGTGGGTTTTTTTACACAAACATATCTTGTCTCAATGTGTCAGATGCATGTAACCAAATACTATTAAAATACTGAACTTATTTCTAGTTGCCTACATTGATACTGATGCAAGTTGCATTGTTGTGACAAGTGCCAAAGATGAAAGAGCATGAAAGCAGCAGATTTTCCCTGCCCATCTAGAGTAGCAGAAGGTTTTCTCTCTCAACTTATTCAGCACTAGCTGCTTGAGAAGGTTCAGCAGGCTAGGGAGAGGATACCTTAATACAGCATTCTTGCACATTTTGAAACTGATGAGGCCCATAGCCCAGCTTCCCTGTGTGTTAAAGGAGCTGACAGCAGTCAGCAGGAGAGCTGACAAGTCAGTTTTAAATAAAAGAGAAAGGTAGGTAACAAGGGATCAGGTGGAAATAGGAGTTTGGAAGGCAGCAACAAAATTATTTGTTCCATGAAAAACATGCTGGACAGACCAACACTGCTGTCCTTTGGGCTGCATGGATGTAAATGTGTACTCCTGGCAAGGAAAAAAAAAAGGATTCCTCAGCCCGTCATCCAGATCTAAGTAAATATTGCCTCACAATTTTAGATATTTATCTCAAGTGGCAGTTTGGGTGACATGATAAATCAGAACTTGATTTCCTTATGATCAGTGTTTCTGGAACCCCAATTTCCATTTTCTAAGGAAAGACAACAGGAATTGGACTTCTGGGTCTTAGTTACACTTAAAAATTGGGTTTTGCTTCATTAGTGTCATAAGCACTTGTGGTACTTCCATGTTCCTGGCTCTGTGAACCTCAAATTATTTTTCTTTTTTAATTTACTCTCAGATGAAGATCTGCAACTGTGGTTTAGAGCCACTCTTCCAGCACCATGGGCTAAATACCTACAGAGACAATGCAGGACTTCCTAATGGCTCTTCAAGTGTGAGAAGCTGTCTGATGGGATGAAGTCAGACTGTCATAAATAGATGCTGAGTGCTGTAATGTGACAGATCAGGTCAAATATTTTTATTTTGTCAGTTTGAATGATATTGCAGGCCTGAAGGCTTCCGGCTGGCTGAGTTTTAATCACTGAGGTAATCTTCCTTGTGTGTTTCTTTATAACACAGCTTTGGAAATTGAATGGCACTGAACACAGGCTGTTACCAATTCCATTTATAAGAAAAACCTCTGCCTAATTTAAGTGCATAGTGGCTTACCAGAGACATGAGACTTAAGTTTGGCTTCAGACTCATACCATGTGTTGAAATCACTAAGCCTTGGGAATTAGACAAATTCAAAAGGACTTGAAGACCCCGCCTGTGGTTGACACTTGAATGAAGCACACAAGCAGAGATATACTCCATAAATTTTGGATATAGCAAGGAGGATTGTGAAAGTTTCCTTGCTAGGAGGATGTAGGGTGGTCAGTGATTGCACTATTGTACTAGTTATCTCACTGTAGAGGAATACTAATAAGGGTCAGCAACTATGAAAACACAGGGGTGAAGTACCTAAGTACACTCCGGAGTCTAAAGTGTGGGATACTTTGTGGACCATGGCAGGATCAATCTTCTAATGCTCACTGAAAGTTGGATTTACATGAGTAGGAGTTTTTCTTCAGAAAGCCTTCTTTTTAGATTGCTAAAATACATTGTTTTGAGTGGTCTTAATAAAAAGTCATGAAATAGTTCGGTTGCTAAATTAACGTTATGACTCAGTTCATTACCTCAGACACTGACAAGGTAGGAATAAGAGAAGGAAGTACTTTGACACATGATGTGGAATTGCACTAAGAAGCACAAGAGATCAATGAACTCAGAAGACATGGGCTTACTTGTTTGCTTTAAAAAACTTGTGAGATCTGAAGAGGAAAAATGTTTTGGTTGTTGTTCTTTACTGACAATCTTGACTATTTTATTTTGAAATATGGTCTTGCAAGAATAGATGTGCAACTTCTGACTGTGTTTGCAAACAATCTTTTTTTTGCCAGACAGGGTAGGCAGTGTTACAGAATGGTGAATGCCAAGCAGGCTGAGGACCAGGGTCAAATAATCTAAAGTTCACGGAAGTCTCTACACTCTCATGTGAGCAAAGATTTTGGGAAGGTGTGCCTGTAGCACAGTGTATAGATGTAGGCCAAGTGACCACAATAAAACAGATCTGCAGCCTAAAGCTGAGTCTCATGTCTTATTACCAAATTCTACTCAACGTCATTCCATAAACTCAAGTGGATTCGACAAGTATTGACTTTTTCCTTTGAGCCTTTGGAACTCATGATAAAATCAAAGCTTATGCAATTTTTATGGCTGATAAGTGGTCCATGAAATGTCAGTGAATTGCAAGCCACCACAAACTTCTTTTAACACTTGTTTTCATTCTAATTTACATCAATTTCTGTGAGCAGTTGAGACTGCTATTATCAGGATAATACAAGACCGGTGTTCTCAAAATCTGACAGGTCAATTTCTACCTTAACAATCAGCAGTTTTCTTTTTTTTTGTCCTTTTCTGCCAAAAAGCAATTTTAATTCCTCATGGTGAACACTAAGATTTCTCAGAGCTCTTGATCCCAGTCTCCTAACTTCAATGCAAGAATTACTGTCATGATTTAAGTATTGATAGGGAGCAATAAGCAAAAATAATAGAAGATTTTCTTCTCCATGGTTTACACCTCTCTGTGAGTTGACAGGTAACCAGATTGCTCATGCTTCCAGTGACTCTCCAGGATAAATAGCTTCACTTATAATATTGGAACATTTTTAAAATCAAATAAAGGTTTTCCCTTTTCTAATTGCAAGGGTATAAATGTTTTTTACTGTTTGCTGTCATCCAACCAGCTTAAAATATACAGCCAGCTCAGTCAGTTTACAATCACTTTTTCTGTTTTGGAAACATTGGATTGAGCATATAGGGCTGTAAGCTGGCTGTATGGCAGGAGGACTAAAAGGAAGCTGTGGGAGTTGCTGCATTCAGCTGTGGTGAAGCTGTGCCTTGGAGATCAAAAAAAAAAAAGAAGAAAAGGACAAAATTTCATAACCACAGAAAATCCATAGCCTTGGACATGGGCCAACATTGGTAATATAGACACAAATCAAAGTGCGGAAAAGACACATCAGTGGTGAGGAAATTGAATTCCTGGAACAAGGCACCTCAGCCAAAGGAGGGGATTTGCTAATTGTTATATGGAGACCTTCAAGCTGAAGTTTTCAAAAGAGCTGTT
Source organism: Psilopsiagon aymara (assembly GCA_024733675.1). Lineage (NCBI taxonomy): Eukaryota > Metazoa > Chordata > Aves > Psittaciformes > Psittacidae > Psilopsiagon > Psilopsiagon aymara. The sequence continues at coordinate 13,834 of JANRGW010038229.1, read as the reverse complement.
CAGCAGAGAACTGACTGCCCAATTCACTGCCTTCCCACCTAGGAAGTGTCTGGGCTTCTTTCATAAGAGAAATGAAGCGTTCACTGGTAGTGTAGAGAATATTTTTCCAGACAGCTGGAAATACCAGGTCCAGTCCCTGTGTGGTTCTATGAACCATCAGCAGAAAGGCTCCTCTGACCTGTAGACCTGTGCTTACACTGTACATGTACCTAGGGTCTTTTTTCCTTTATTACAGCTCATTTCATTGAATGAACATTTGAGCCATCTAAACTCTGGCTGTTCTTGAAGGTCATACACAGGAATATTCCTTCAAAGAATTCCCAAAGCAGCTGGAGAAGGAGGGGGTATAATTTCTGAAATTCTCTCTGCTTTCTACCCTAGGACGTGTCTTTTTTTGTAGGATTTTCTCCCAGATTTTCCTAAGCTTTATTTTTAATTTTATTGCTTTTTATACTTTAGATTTTTTTCCCTCTTTTATCTTTTAAATAAACAATTTGACAGTTCATTAAAAGAATACAGAAATGCTCAGATGCCCTCATATCTCTTAAGAGTTTGACTTCTTAGAAGTAGTCTTTGGATATCAGAGAGCTCTGTTTATAAGAAAATAGAATTTTGTTTGGCTTGTGTTTATGCCTTACACACTCAAGTGCATGGTGCAGTACCTTTACCAAGGGTTCCTTCAAACATTTGTAAATTACTGAGGAGAAAAATATGGAGAGGAATTAAAAAAGAATAAAAGCACAACCAGAGCTTGGAGAAAATTTTCAGTTGACCAATGTTTGCCTTTTGCTTTTGTCACAAAGGGGACAACAAAAAAATTGAATACCACTGATAATCTGGACCAAATGTTCGAATACGCTCTGAAAAGCCCAGCACAATTCTTTTATGATGCTTTTACTTCCGTATTTTTCTGTCATTTCAGGTATCTGCAGGCACCACATAAACCCTAAGACCCCCTTCGTTTCTTGTTCCAGTGTTACTGTATTCTGTAATTCACCAGCATTAACACCCTGAAACTGGCAGTGAGCAGACACACATTTGATGCTTTAGAAATAATGAAATGTCACTTACATTGCAGAACAATGTGGCATTTAATGATTTAATGAGACTATGCAAAGTTTATTTGCATTATTATTCTACTGCAATGATTTTTTCTGGGAGTCAAAGCTGCCAAAAATATCACTGAATGTTAATTCAGATGAACTTTAGAGGCAGCCACATAGGGACTGACCTGAAATCAAAGCTCTTGGTCCTAGTCTTCAAAAGAGGCTACCCTGGAGGGTGTCATTAGAATCCTCCTTTAACCTCACAGGCTTCAAATATGAGAAGACGGCATGGTGAAAAACACCCTCGCACACTGAGCAGGAGCTGTGTCACTCTTAGAAGTGAAAATTAGAGCATCATAATTAGCTGGCAGAGGGAAAAATACTCCTGGATTTAGATATCATAAACATGGCTAATTAAATATCAGAAAATGGTACATGAGAATATTCTGGGGAAATATTAAAGATTCTATTTCCCAGTGATGGCAAATTCCATTAATCTTATTCATCTTTCTGTGTTAACTCTACCGAGCAGTAGCAATTCTGTTGATTGCTTGGTTGTTGGGGTGAAGGTTGTCAGAATTTGTTACTTCTGGGCTTTACAACTGGAATGGTTTCTCATATAAAAAACAAGCATATTGGCTTATATATGCGGATTGTGGCTGAAAGAAATAAACCAGTGACTAAAGGCTGTAGTTTTATCTAGCTCCCCAAATACACTCCAGAGGAGCAGTTTAGACCAGGGGCTATAATTTGGTCTACACAGCGCCTATTTTAGAAAGTAATTATTTTTTTAACCTTTTTTTTTTTTTTTTCCAGATATCAATTTATTGAATAAAAACCCTTAATTTTTCAAAATTTTTTTAAAAAAGGAATGGTTTAATTTGTGGGGGTTTTTTTGTTTGTTTGTTTGGTTTTTTAATGTGGAAATTTATTTTATAATCATTTGGAAATTTTTGCTGGGTACAACTATTTCACATTCAGTCTTTGGTAATGAAATTTTAGCTCCAATCATAGAATCATAGAATATTTATGGTTGGAAAGGACCCTATGATCACCTAGTTCCAACCCCCCTGCCATGGGCAGGGACACCTCCCACTAAACCGTATCACCCAAGGCTATGTCTAACCTGGCCTTGAACACCTCCAGGGATGGAGCATTCACAACTTCCTTGGGCAACCCATTCCAGTGCCTCATACCAAGTTAAAAAAAATACCCTCCTTGAAAGAAAGGCAGCTAAGATTAAGTATTATAAGAGGAAAAATGGGAGAAAAGAGAAGGAAAGGAGAATGTTTTCTGTTTTAAACTATTCATTTTGTTGGAAGAGAATAAACACACAGTTTTACCCTGCCAATAAGCAGCAAAAAAATAAAATAAATAAATGCTGCTATAGTTCTGCTCCAATCCCATTTGTAATCCCTGAGCTCTGTAAAACAAACAACACGAAACAGTATTTAAATCATGTGAGGATGCCAATCAGCATTCAATAAACCACAATGTAACCAACCTTCAAATCTGTGGAATAATTGTCTTCTCTTTTCAGCACAATATGTCAGCAGAAAGCATACAAAAAGATTTGTTAAGTTTCTTTTATTCCTGTAAAAAAAAAAAATCAGTAAGTACAAGCCCTACATAAAAACAAAACAAAATCCACCCAAACAAACTAGCCAAGCAAAATAACATGGAATTTTACATCTCCCTGGCACCTGGAAACTAAGTATTAAGAACATGAATCTGCATACAGCATGCCAGCGTTATTATATAAACAGGACCAAAAAGAGAAGAGTGAAAGTGTGCACAAAAGTGAAAAAAACATGTACCCACTGCAGACCGACATCCATGTTCTTTGTTGCTTTACTTTTTTTGAAGCAATCTTTCAATACCTTGGATGGAAGGCTAATTAACCTGACAGCAGGATTCAAACTGAAATCAGCTCTTTACCCACTGTAATCATTAGGATCACAGTTTTTTCAGGGCCTATGAAAAGTAGCCCAAGCAAATCAATTCAGTTCTTCTATGCATAGGCATAATAACAGGGTCTTTAATTACATGCTTGAATAGTATTTTTCCAACTGGAACCCTAGTGGATGAATGGCTTTTGGAGAAGGAAAGGAAGAAATTATTGTCAGCAGGGCCTCTAACTTGAAGTCTGCAATAGGGAAGACACAGCAAATGAAGCAGGGGACACCAGGAAAAGCTGATTTTGTGAATGGGTCCCAGGGTTCTCCTTCTCCCTACTCATGTGGTAGCGGCAACTGCCTTCAGCCAATTTGTCCCTACATGGCTATAATTCTCCTCTGCATCTTTACATATATCCACCTAAAATTGTCAGTTGTCCTAGGGCATTTCTGTGAGCTAAATCCCTAGAATTAAGATGTATTTCTTTGGTCCACCTACTGAACTAAGAAATATGTGCAGGAGGCATGAGGCCCATCTGGTCAGCAACTAAGCACTCACACCTTCAGTACTCTGTACTGAGAAATTAGTGGATTCCCACAGAGTGGAAATCAGGATTTGCAACTAAAAATAGGAGGGTGATTATTTCTTAAAATATGATTTACTGTGATGAGGATTTGAAATGGATTACTACTTTTCCATGGTACCTAGCATTACAATAGCTATTCAAGACCTGAATCCTAACCATGTCACTCCTGTTTTGTGCCAGTGAGACAGCTGCAAGCAAGAGTCAGAAATAAATTTGTAGCCATGTGAGTGGAGATCAGACCCAACCCCAATGTGTGCATGTCAGTATGAATAATATGTGCAGTTAGCCATCATGCTACAATAGTTTGCCCTTGGATCTAACACGGTTAATAAATCAAAGCTGTGTAATTTAGAGGAGCAATTTTTTGCTTAGAAGAATATGATCTTACTATGAAGACTAAGGATTACTGCAGAGTTATCAAAAGACAGAACAAGGAGTAAGATGAGTTTCCAGACTCAAAGTAGTCACTAAAGTCACTTTACATAGCTTTAGCCATCTAAAAAGTAGGTCTTTGTAGTGGGAGCCAAAGCAATTAGGCAATAGCATGAGATCTATACTTCCAAAGCGTGATTTGGTTTAACTATTTTAGACATTCCTCTTGAGAAGGGATGCATTATGATCTGTAAATGCAATTCTACATTTCCTGACTATAGCTGGGCCTGGGTGACTTTATTGTGTTAGTACCACCAATTTTTCTGTAGCTGACTTTAGATTAAATGATGCCTAAGTGCATGTATTTTCAGTGTATTGTAGTGCTTAGGCAACATCGAGCCTTCCAATGAATGTCACCTACAAAAGAATTAAATTAGAGCCACTGATTTCCAAAATAGAATAGAAGTACTGCAAACAACATAAAGCAAAACTAACAGGAGCTATGGAAAATCCATAAATGGTTTTCCATCCTATATTTTGCAATTAGCAACTCTTTTCCACAGGGCTGCTTCCAATGGAACAACATTGTCTTTTATAGCTGGAAACACAGCAAAAAATATAATTTTGATTTGAAAAAAAAAAAAAAGGTAAAAAGAAACTATGAATAAGTCATGAGTCTATTTAACTACATAGTTTTGTTACTGATTTCTGAGAAGTTATTGCTTTAAATTGAAAAAAAGAAAAAGAAAAAAGAAGGATGCAAGAAATTGAGCAAGCACAGAGAAGCCCTGAGTATTTTAGGAAACAAAAATCCTCTATATGTAAAACCACTTCAAGATGCCATATAAAATTCACTGCTATTTCTATTTCCAGAATGTCTCATGCTACAAGTCTATTGAAATCATTGTATTCCTTGTAACTGGTAAGAAACTAAACAAAGCCAAAAACTACAAGTTGACTTTCTTCTGTGCCGACACTTCTACCATGAAGAAAGCTTCCTTATTCACAGAAATAAGGAAAACTAGCCCATAGAGCACCGAAATGAAAATCTCCCATGGCAAATGGAAGCTAGCAAATTTAAAGCTGACAAAGTCCCCAACTACTGTTGCATTTGCATCTCAGTTAACAAAGCGCATAACACAGACATCCTCAGCTGCTTTGTTTCTAAACACACCAACAGACAAATGTAAAGGTAGATCAGCAAATGGGACTTGGTATACCTCCACTGAGGTCACTGGTGTTTCTTAGACTTACCAGCAAAAATATTGGGTTGGGGTAGCACCTTTTCTAGCCTGCAGGCAAAAACTTTTGTGAAATACTATGAATTTTTTAACAACTCAGTGACTTGTATGCTCTGAAGTGGTATTAACCTCTATAACATGTAATAATCTGTCCCATAATTAGAATGTGACATATAAATTGAACTGTAATAGGACTGAAGTACAGTTCTTGGACATCTTGCTTCTAAAAATTTCAACATAACATTCAAGTGCCAAGTTGCCTTGCTCCTTCTCATGTAATTAAAACTTACTGAGGTGGTGTTTGCTGATAGTAAAACTCCTTTTTGTGCAGCCAAGCATAAGATCTGCATATAACAGACCTGTGTTTGCAAATTTTGAAATCTAAAGTGAGTTTATTGTGTCACAGTGCCTTATATTCCACCTTTGCACAGGAGCAGTCTGCCTGGGTAGACTGACGTATTTTACCTACAGTTTCACTTCACTGTAATTTGCCGAGTGTTTTGCAGTCAAAACTGAAACATACTAAATAACAAAGATTACCTTTGTATTCTGACACAAATTATGTTGCAACAGTATTTTAGTTTAGTACAGAAATGCTTCATACCTGTTTGAAATGTGCAAAACTTATTTAAAGAAGGCAAAACTTATGTTTCAGACCATTTCATCAACTGAGTTACTTATTCAGGCAGTTATCTGGCAAGCATTAGTTTATCCTCACATCACACAGCTCAAAAACTCTTAGATTATCACATTTATTTCACATAGAGAGTGCCTTTATCTGTGGGGATAGACTCAGTTCAGCTGCTCAAATGTGTTCATTTAGTGCTATGTGAAATGCTGCCTTGCCTCTAGTTACTACTCCAGGGGGGTGTGTACCTCCCATAGATACAACCAGCCTCACAGAGATATCCTTGTACAGTTCAAATGGAACTTAACACAAATATGTGAGCAGCTGAATCAACCTGTAAGTGACTTTATAACTGATCTCTGTGGCAGACGTGGGAAATGAACAGCATTTCATGATACACAAGACCAGTTCTAATAAATGTGCACGTGTTCCATTCCACAAGTATTCTAAAATTCTCAATTGCTTTCAAAACTGGTGTGCTGTCCTGTAATTACTCAAGTATGCAGGAGATTCTGCTCCAGACTCAAACTCCTAAAATTAGCTGTCTCTGCAGACAATTAAGTGCTTACTCTCTTTGCAAAGTTGTTAGGGAACCAGTGAATAATGTAAGTGGAGTCTAAAGCACAATTCAGCTCATGCTAAAGTAGGTATTTGGTCAATTGACCTCTCCCCTGTATTACAGTCAGTGCAGCCAAGACTACCACCAGCCTTCACAGCCTAGATAAGTTCTTCCTTATTTAAGGGCATCAGGTCCAGCAAAAACTGCTTTGTTCTTATTCATTACCTGCATCACAGATTGTCCTTAGCACACTCTAAAAAACTCCTGGAGAACAACCTCAGACCTCTTGCCCTTCCCTCTATTCTGAAGAGCCCTTTAGTCATTTGTGATGTGTTAAAGTTTCTTTCAAATGTACCAATGGTTATGAGAGTTCATGGTCTGGATAAGCCCTCAGCAACTTCTCCACAAGATGCTGGATCTGGATCCCAGGCAAGCAGCAAACCTTGAGCAATAGCAGTTCTGTTCTAGCCAGTGGCTGTGGGTCCATCTGTGCACATTGGCTCTCACCCATGAGTCAGGTCATCCTCCCAGATGTCTTCCCCATCAAAGCTTGTCCCTCCTCTCCTGCTGCCAGCTCCCACTCTCCTACCATGACCACATACCTGGCAGATGGTCACAAGCTCCCACCCAGCTGACAGCATCATGGGACCCCTGTTGGCTGACTGCTGTGGTTAATGCAGGGGACCAAGTCCTGTGGCATGTCCCCATTTTTGTGCTGACATTTGCGATCTCACACAGTTTCATGAAGAGCCCGAGAGCTCACAGAACGTTCTGCTCCAGGCCAGTGGCCACATCAACTCCTTGACTCCCCACCTTGCACTCCCTGCTGCCCTGGTTTGGAGGCAGGAAGCTGAACACAAGACCATTCTAACCTCCCCTAGAAGATTACCTGCTTGTTAGGAAACATGTGCTATTTTTCACTTCTCAGTCGCTGTGAGCACATTAGCTATGCACCCACCCAAATCTGCCATGTGCTGCTTCTTCTTGCTCTGTCTTTTTAGTATAGGCAATTGAGCTGTGCTCACACACACGTAGTCAAGAAAACAGTTTCCTGAAGTTCACCCTGCTAAATAATAAAGAATAAGGATGTCTGTTGTGGCCAAGGAGAGTGAATGATGGTTGAGTCACACTTCATTATTTTATTTGCTTTAGAAAGGTGAGAAAAAATTGGTGGCTTAGTTTTCATCTGTGATATTTTTACTTAGTAGCCATGGCAGCTGGAGATTTGGTTCTCTGTATTGTGCAAAGAAGCAAACAAACAAATGTTGTTGCCATCTTCTGTTGAATGCTCCATGGGGCTGATAGAGACAGGGCTACACTTGCTGACAAGATTTCCTGTTCTGTTTGGTCTCTGTGCTTTTGTTGTTTCTTTATTCCCTGAATAGCAACCAGTGAGCCTCAGAAGTGAAAGGCATATTTATGGTATTTCAGTTACAGCAGAATAAATAACTAGTTGTGACTACTGCCAGTTTATGACATATTAACATGTAAATCACCCTACACCTGAGCTCAGGATTGCCCTGGGGCCCTCAGCCTGGGAGTGGGAAGAGATAAAATGAACATTCATTAAAAGAAAAGAAAAAAGTCACCCTGTCACAATCCATCACTCTTTCTTATGCAGCTCAGTGCTGTGCTCTTTAGCATATGTGCCTCCAAAGGAGAAGAGTAACCTTTGGGAAATGTGATGCAATGGCAGCTTCATATTTTTGGTACTTCCATGAAAGGGTGTAAGAAATTAGAGACTTCCTGCCTGCCTGCTCTCCAGGCTGTGTTGGGAGATATCCACTTCATTTCTTCAGCATAACAATAGATCCAAATGAGAGTGATTGCTGTAATCAAGACATTAACAGGATATAAGTGAAGCAAAGTTTACAGGGAAAGGAAATACCCACTCCCTGAGAGGCTCAGCCAATATTTCTTAATGAATAACTCATATGAGATTTTTCACACCTTTTTCTTCTTTGTGACTCATTCGTAAATAGACTGAAATTTTCTCTAGCGCATTATCTAACTACAAGTATCGTTCTTAGCATTGTGTCTTTATAATTCCTGTTCTGCACCTGATTCACAATCAGTTGATTATGACTGTTATTCTGTAGTTCAATTACTCAGGCAAATTTGCATTCCTAAAATATTGATGATCTATTGATAGTCATTGCAATTTTAATCTTTTCTTTCTACATATATTCTCCAATATTTGTGTACAACTGCATTACTAAACTTTTTGCAAAGAAATACATTGGTAAAGTATTAATGGGAAAAAAAAAAAACAAAACAAAACAAAATCCCCCAAAAATAAAAAAAAATAAAAAAACAATCCAAAAAAACAACAGAAGATGAATCTTTACTACAAATTCTTGGCATAGATTTTGCTGTGTGTAGAACAGTATTTAAAATGAAGATTCAAATTACAGGCATTTAAAAGTTTAGAAATGCCAGATTAGTGGTTATATGAGACTTATACATGTAGCCTCGTACTGCGTCTTTCCTGAAATCTTTTTTTGTTCACTTTGATAGTTTGGTATGATTTGGTTTATTTACCATTATTATTAGTTAATTATTATTTATTATCATTATTATTTTCTTCTGCATTTTCCTTATTTTTGTTTTCCTAGCACAAGGAAAAGAATTTACATTTGAAAAGAATTAAACAATTGACCAAGTTGCATTCTTTTAGTTTTACTAATTTTTGACTTAAGGCTGACAAAACTTTGCAGCCAACAGGAAAATAAAATAAATTGCTTAATAATTATTAGGCCTAGAAATATTGTGATGTAGATATAGTTAATAATAGAACTGTTATTTGAAAATAATAATTTAATTGATGAACAAAAAATGCAGCAAAGAAGTGTATAGACTCATTTTCTCTAGAAATATTAGTAAAATATGACTATGAAAGAAGATGAAGAATAGAGGATCTTGGAAAGGAATAAAATTTAATCTAACAAAGTTTAGAAATGAATGGAACTTCTGGCAATTCAGCTGTAATAATTCTTGTACAGGAGGTTTCCAAGAGTATTTCATCCAGGACATTTTTCATCAAATTGTCTGACTATATGTATAAAATATGCATTTCCATGTGCAAGTGGGATCGCAGAACAAGTATTAGCTCATAACAAATAGCAAATTCATGTATCTATTCTGTCATTGAGTAATCTACTGTAAAATTTAAAATTCTACATGGGATTGCCTTTTTTTCTTTGCATGTTTGTACTATACAAAAATGTTAATTTTAAATGTCTGTAGGAAAACTTCTCCCTGGATGTGTTTTGGAAGGAATCAAATTATAGCTAGTTAACTACACACTTTTTTCAATCAACTACATGCAAAAAAATGCAAGAAGATAACTTTATATGCCTGTGCTTCTAAAAAAAGGCTGTCAGCTGCTGCCATCAAAAAAGAAATCAAAAATCATAGGAATACAAGAGCAGTAAATGTGTTATGTTGTCATGACAACTGCCATTTCTAGTCTGGAGAGCTGAGGGAGAAAACATATATGCACAGAGGAACAGGAGAGAAAACTTCATCAGATATCCAGGCCAAAATTAAAATTAAGACAAACTGTCTTAAATATGAATAATGCTAAGAAACATATAAGCATAAAGGAAAAATTGTTGCCCTGAAATGTTAAGTACTTGTGGAGTGTGTGAAAGGAAAGTCAGCAGTGTTATTAAGAAGGAAACCTAACTGCAACTTTCCATCATTCTAGGTTTATTGAAAGAAAAGGAATTTCTGTGTTAAGCCCAGTGAAGTCATAGACAGAGATAACATCTTTACCTAATGACTTGTTTGTTAAGACAAATATCTTTCTTGTGTTTCCATAACTTGATTTCATTATGAGCACAGTTTGTGACATAAACAGGAACTGATTTAACATCCAGGAAAGGAGATGGCTTCCATAGATGTGGTTTATCCTTCGACTAATTTCACAGGTACACAAATGAGGAGTTAAAACATTTGGCACCACAGCTCTGAAAGTCATAATCCTTTGTCAAATTAAACAATATCCTATTGATCACATTGAATGCCATGAAAGAAACTGAGCAAGTGAAGATAAAATCTGAGATATAGGGATTTTTTTCCCCTTAGTCACAGAGTATGACTAAATTGCTCATACTTGGTAAGCTTGGAATTGTAAAGCTCAAGCAATAGAAGCAGAGACAAAGCTCAAGAGCTGCATATATGTCAGACAAGCCATATGACAATAATATACGCCACAATCAACTTTGCAGCTTCATAGTTCAGTGACATTTATTCTTGTAAATGTGGGAAATTAATTAGAAATGACAAAGCAAAATTATCCAGAGTAAGACATCCTTTAAAATACTTGAAAAGTGACTTGCTGTGTGTGTTGCTTTATCGCTGAGCCAGAACATCTTGCAAAGAGACGTAAACTGAATGCACATTTCTATATGCACTTAGTTTTCTCTCACTCCCGAAAACTGTATTAAGAAAATCTTTATTTTGCTCCTGTAATTCACATACTTTACATGAAATTTCTTATACTTCTTCAAATTTTGCCTCAAACAAGCCATTTTCTGTGCTGAAGATAGCCCTGCTGATGAGGAAGGGAGAAAGCTAGGGGTATGAATAATTAAGCAGAGGACCTTTGAAAGCCGGAGGGAGTCACAAAATCACTGAAACTTGTTTTAGGATCCAGAAGATAGTTAAAGCTTTGATAATAATAAAAGAGTCACAAACAGCAAGATCTATAAAATGCTCTGAGGTACTTCCAAAGTGAAAGAAAGGAAAAATAAAAGCATTACTTAATAGAACAGGGAACTACATAACAAGTGATGCAAGCTTATGTTCTCAGTGAACAATCTGATTCAATTTTTACACAAAGACATTCAGATGCAGCCAGATGCTTATGCAGCTATATTAATAGCGCACAGCTGTGTAGATCAGAGTAGGAGAAAAGAATAGGCAATTTCAGTGTATTATGGAATTTATCCTACAGGGTGATCTACCCTTCAGGCCATGATTAATATCATTGAGAAGGCTATTTAAGACAAGCTTTTAGCTTAGCATTGTATTGTCCATGTTGTCATTGAAAGAGAAGGAGGGTCCAGGAGACTGGAAGAAGCATTTTTTCTTAACAAAAAAATAAATCAAAGTTTGAGAATTAATTCAGATTAGCTTCATTAACAGAAAGTAGACTTAAATGTTTTAAAAAATAATAATATATAAGCATATAGGAGAGAGTGAGAAATAATTAAAAGAGAAAACAGTTTGAGAACCAACATCTCCAAGCAAATAAAATATTCAGTTTAGCGTGGTTACTATTGCAAACATAAACACAGATGCTGTATTGTCTTTACTTTAGTAAGGCTTCTGATATTAACCCACAGAATTAGGAAATAGAGTTTGGGTAAGTAAACACATTTTGGGAAAAATTGCCATAAGATGGGCACATGCTTTGTTATAAAATTCTGCTTAGATATAACTGTAAGGGTTTCTGTGAAAAAGGAAGGCAAATAAAATCATAGTCTTTTCTATGCCCAAGTTTGTGTCATTATTACACTTAATATTTAAGATGACTAAAAGGATAATAACTTCTAAAATACAGAAGACTCCAAAGAAGAACAGACTAAAAACTTTTCAGGAGAAAGGATCAGATTCCAAAATAATCACAGAAATTTAAAGAAATAGTCGAAACCCAAGGAGAGAAAATTAGATAAAGGCAAGGGTAAAGTCTGTGAGAAGGACAAACAAAATGAATTATTACAAAACAGAGAACCTGGTATTGGTCCATTTGGTAGTATTGCATAAAAAGTCCAGTGAACTTCAATGGAATGTAAACCGAATATGAATAACCAGCATGAAACAGTTAAAAAACTACCCAAGTCTCATTCTGGGATACATTACCTGAAGCACAATTTGCAAGGCACAGAAGATAATTTTTTCACTAAACTCAAATGAGGCACAGAGTAATGCCTGGCTTGGAAACAGTTTCAGGAGTCATTTTGAAAAATATGAAAGCTAAAAAGAAGAATCAGTGGATTAATTTGAAGACTGAAGGAGCTCACTGCCCTGCACTTCAAGAGAGCGGACTTTGCCCTCTTCAGGAACCTTCTCAGTAAGGTTCCATGGGATATAGCCCGAGGGGGCAGGGGAGCCCAAGACTCTTGGTGGATATTCAAGGATCACCTGCGGCATGCTCAGAAGTGATACATCCCAACTAGAAGGAAGTGTGGCAGGAGGGGAGGGAGACCTCCATGAATGGATAAGGAGGTGCTAAGGAAAATTTGAAGAAAAAAAGAGGCTTCAAAAAAGGTGGAAGGAAGGACAGGCGGCCTGGGAAGAATACAGGGATGCTGTCCAGGAAGCAAGGGACCAGGTTAGAAAGGCTAAGGCCCACTTAGAATTAAACTTGGCTAGGGATGTTAAGGATAACAGGAAGGTATTCTATAGGCACATTGCAAATAAAAGACAGACTAGGGACAACGTGGGCCCTCTCCAGAAGCTATCAGGGGAACTGGCTACCCTGGATTTGGAGAATGCTGAGGTTCTTAATGACTTCTTTGCCTCACACTTCACTGGCAAATGCTCTGACGACACCACACAAGTCTTGGAAGGCAGACAGAGGGACTGTGAGAATGAGGACCTTAGGGCCACTGTAGGAGAGGATATGATTCGAGACCATCTTAGGAACCTGAATGTATACAAGTCCATGGGACCTGAAGAAATCCATTTGCAAGTACTGAAGGAACTGGCAAATGAAGTTGCTAAGCTGCTGTCCATCATCTTTGAAAAATCATGGCAGTCAGGTGAGGTGCCTGATGACTAGAAAAAGGGAAATATAATCCCCATTTTCAAGAAGGGGAAAATGGAAGAGCCAAGGAATTACAGACCAGCCATCCTCACCTCTGTGCCTGGCAAAATCTTGCAGCAGATTCTCGTGGAAGGCATGCTGAGGCACATGAAAAACAACAAGGTGTTGGTGACAGGCAGCATGGCTTCACTAAGGAGAAATTCTGCCTGACCAATCTGGGGCTGTGGAAATGATGGACAGGGGTAGAGCAGTTGATGTCATCTACCTGGGCTTGTGCAAAGCGTTTGACACTGTCTCACATGACATCCCTGTCTCTAAGTTGGAGAGACCTCAATTTGATAGGTGGACCACTCAGTGGATAAAGAACTGGCTGGATGGCCACACACAAAGAGTTGTGCGCAATGGCTCAATGTCCAGCTGGAGGCCAGTAACGAGTGGTGTCCCTGAGGGATCGGTGTTGGGACGGGTCTTGTTCAACATCTTTGTTGGTGAAATGGACAGTGGGATTGAGTGTGCCCTCAGCAAGTTTGCTGATAACACCAAGTTGTGTGGTTCGGTTGATAGGCTGGAGAGAAGGAATGCCATCCAGAGGGACCTTGACACGCTGCTGAGGTGGGATGATGCCAACCTGATGAAGTTTAACCATGCCAAGTACAAGGTCCTACACCTGGGTTGGAGCAATCCCAGGCACAGCTCCAGGTTGGGCAGAGAAGAGATTGAGAGCAGCCCTG
>JANRGW010038228.1:0-85287 GCA_024733675.1 Psilopsiagon aymara | reverse complement strand
AGGAGAGGAGAGGAGAGGAGAGGAGAGGAGAGGAGAGGAGAGGAGAGGAGAGGAGAGGAGAGGAGAGGAGGAGAGGAGAGGAGAGGAGAGGAGAGGAGAGGAGAGGAGAGGAGAGGAGAGGAGAGGGAATGCAATAAGCCAGCAAAGCAAGTTTCAGAGCCAGTCCAGAGTGGCAGACTTTGCCACCTGTGTGAGTACTAACTAGACACAGAAAAACGCAAACACAAGAGGACTTTTTTTTTTTTTTGCCTAAAGAAACAAATTAGTTGAAGATCTCAAAACAAATGGTAACGTCTCTTTTTCCTATAGCTGGCATTATTCACTGATCTTTCAGGGAAATTAAGGCACAGAGATTTAAAGGGATTTGCCCACATCAACACGAGGACTAAAAAAAGATCACACAGAGATGTCCTGATTTTTGTTCTGTAAAAGCAAAACCTCATGTCATATAAAGCTATATATATAGTTTGGTTCTAGACTCTGGTATCAGTGTTCTCAAGAGTGTACTCCAGTTTGATGAATTTCAGCTAAATGTTCAGGAAAATGAATATCTATGTAACATAAGCAATAGAGAACCCACAATCAAACTCAGTTTGGCTTCAGAGGCAAGATCTCACTTGCAATGTCTCATCTTATTTCAAGTGATTTCATTTCTCTTTCTAATTGCTCTCTAGTTACACAATCCCCCCTCGTGGTATGGTACTGAGTTCTTAGCAAGCGCTTAATTAACAAAACCAAAAATTATCATCTTTCTTCCTTCTCAGATTGCTAGCGAAATAGCTTCATTGTCATATTTTCTACAAATTATCCGTTTCTGGTTGGCTGTGTCTGAGAGTAATGAGATGAGTAACTGCAAAGAATGCGAAGCAAAGCTAAAGAAAAGGAATGAGTTTCCAATTTTATTTTAACCCTCCACCCTCTGACATTTTTTTTATGCAAGGAACTAAGAACAAATCATTTAGCTCTGGTTACTGGGGCTTGACTTAAGCACAGTCTCTCACAAAGTACATGGTGTATTTCAAAACAATGTAGCCAGTTAAAAACAAACAAACAACAAAACCAACTACAAAGAAAGGTGGACTTAATTCTCTCTGGAAAAAATAATCAAGAAGAATGACAGTAAGAGATGATTAATATTCCAGATGGTAGCATGGTCTGTAATTAAAACATGATATGCCAAAAGATTATAGCCAAACAAGAAGCCTGCCCTCATCCGCTTCTTAGTATTACTAATTGTACAGTTATTAGGCCAAACAGTGGCTTTTTCTCATTATACTAATTCCTTTATTTGCTGTAGAGCTCCTGTTTTAAAGCCACAGGCACCAGAAAACCACTTTATGCCATGAATAACCCAGCAGAGGAAGAGAAGGGCACTTGTGAGTGACAGGTGCAGGGACACATGAAGGGAAGAAGAATATGGCATGAAGGAGCTCCTTGTCACTTTTCCCTTCAAATCTCTTTCTCACAGCCTCCAAGCCATGCTTGGCCAAAAATTCTTATCTGGATCTCTCCCACTCCAGAGGTTGCTTCTTTATGAAGAAGGGGGTCGTGGATGCCAAGTGTCTAGGGGGAAACCCAGCCCAAGGTCTTGTATGGAAGCTCCTCCTGTGAAGAGCATATTGTCCCAGAGGTGCAAACCCAAAGGGCTTGCAGTGCCAAAAGAGCTCCTGTCATTGGAAAGCCTGTACTCCACCATGCTAGTTGTCTTCTGTAGTGTTTCATCGTACCACTGAACTGGGTCCTGTTGGTTCTCAGAGCTTGCAATCCTGGAGGAAGCTCTCCCACAGAAATGCACCAGAGTCCCCCATCCACTGCACAGCAACATAAAGCTGAACATTTCCACTCCACCAAGGCAAGCCTGACCCCACATAGATGAACAAGCTAGGTCCAGCTTGCTGAACATCCTTCCTATATCTGTACAGATGCACACTCTGGTTTTCAACAGGCATCATATACATAAGATGAAGGATGTGGGGAAGTATGTCCATGTGAATAACATACATCCTATTTGAATACCCATTAAAAACATTTCTCCACTGAAACTCGGCAGTTTTTAACTTCAAATACATGCTGTACTTAATCTAAACAGAGCTAAAAGAGAATGTGAAGAACTGGATGTCTTTCAAAGTCCCAACAGACCAGCTTTTCAAGTCTCAGACCACCCTTCATCTGATTATTTGTGGGCCTAATGAAGTAATTGCAGAGTGGTGGCCTGATTTCCTCAAATCAAATGTCAACAGTCACCAATCTCCAGGAGTTTACGCAGCTTGGTAGCACACTGACTCTGCAGCATGGGGCCCATACATGTTTTTCATATTAGGGAGCAGATGGAAGCTGTAATTCCCTCTGGAGCAGAGGGATGCCTTTCAGCAAACAGCGGCAGATGACATGCTCATTTCTGGAAATGTTTCCACTTCTATCCAACAGATCAATGGGCTGTGATGGAGAAGTAGCTGAAACAGTTAGGCACAGTCAGACAGAACACTGCAGAAGGAATGGGGAAACATGATGACCATCTAATAACCTGCGAGTCTCTGCATATCTGGTGGTCCGCACAGCAACTAACCTCTCTGTAATGCCAGTATATTGGGCTTTGGTGCCAGGTAAAGAGCTCTACAAAGCTGCTTTTAGAAATGGGGGCCCCATTAGCCCTGACAGTATCTTGCTGATATCAGAAATACCTGAATAAATATGCTATTTTTCACTAGTTGGCCTTTACAGATGCTCTAACCTTTCTGTGCAGAAGACAGTGCAGCCACTACGGTGGCAGTATGGCTGTGGTCTCTTTGCAAGTCTACCTGTGTTCAGGAAGTACAGAGTGCTTTTTCTTGAAGTCACAGGTTTTACAGTCCTGCCTCCAGCAGGGTGAAGCAGCCTGCCAGCTGTCTAGGGAAGTAAGCTGCAAAATACAAACCATGGTTACTCCTCTCAAATGAAAATACCTAAGCTTGCTGTCTTTCAGCCCTCTTTCAGGCATGCCTGTTTGTTATGCCAGCAAAGCAGCCACTTGGGAAGTCAAGGGGCACAGGGGGCTTCAAGCATCCTCTGAGCTTGACAAGGCGACTCTCATGAAGAAAACATTCAGGACTTTCTAATTCAGCCTTTACAATGCAGTACCCACAAAGAGCATTTCCCCATCTTGCGTTCTCTTGCTCCTAGCAGGAAGAGACCAAAGCCTACCCTCAGGAAAATACACAGGTACAACTTAGAAGAGCATAAAGTAGAAAAGGGAGAAAACCTGAAAGTCTATTAAAATACAGAATATGTGGCTTACAGTGGCATCTTACACTGCTATATGTTTTTAAAAGGTGTACAGATTTATTTCTCTTTCATGACACTGATAATATACATTCCCAGACTCCAAGGGGCTGCTTAAAATCCCACCTACTATATAACCTGGATATTTCCAGTATCCTGAGTTTTCTGAAGTATTAATTTTAGTGCTCATGAACACCTACTTAGCCCATTTCTAAGCTATACAAAATCCCTCTGGCAAACTCTGCCACTGCCTCAGCTCTGACCTATGTCTTCTTGGTTGCCTAATTCAAGTCTCCTGCCCAAAGATTACCTGTCAAAACATAAATAGCAATCAACATGCTAAGGTGCAGCCAAGCGCCCTGTAACAGATCAAGCTCCTGCTCCCAGAGGTCACCAGCTGTGAGAGCTGTCTTTCCTTCCTCTCTCCTGACTGACAACCGTCAGCAACCAGCCCACTAATTCACACTGCACCGCAGGAACTAAATAAACGACTACATTAGGCAATTACTGCAATAAATGCCTTCTTTATTCCCTCATTTCCACTACCAATTTGATGTTGGAGGCAAAAGACCACCTTGTTGGAGTGGCTTAATTTTTTTAATTGAAAAATAACCACCTCACTGACATTTGGGTTCTGGTACACGTTTAAAAATCCATTTAAGTGAACATGAAGTCAGTTGGGCTGTAATGTAATGTAAATTTGGAAGTCTGCTTTTAATTCTGTTGAGCTTTTGCCAAGCTCAGGCACCCTCTATGGCAAACAAAAATTCCTCTCCGATGGAACCAAACTGTGTGGGTTTTTTTATCCTACTGTTACCCGATTTTTATCCTCAAACATTTAAACTTTGAAATTGTGCTTGCCCAGTGTTCTTAAGCACACAGGACTTTGCTGCTGAGGCCAGCCCATCCTGCCCAGTGGTGAGTGCAAGGAAGGGAAACTGCGATCTCAGATGTGCCATTTAACTATGCCCAGCTATATGCTGTCCATTTAGACAGAGATTTGCCTTTTACACATAGGTAGATCTTTTCTATGAATGGCATTATCTGATTATAAGGCCCTGATTTGGTTAGACAAATTTCACTTGAATCTGGAAAATTAAATACTCCTGTCAGTCAAAGGCAAAATAACTCAGTAAGATGACAACACATTCAAAATTAATTCTGATTTTTAGAAGAGATATCTTCTTGGCAAGTTTGAGTTTCCTACCAACTTGACTTCTTTTAAACATGCAGCTCACTATTTATTGAGCAATATTAGAGGTCTGAGAAACTACTGAATGCTGCTGAAACAATTGAAACATTCAGATATATGAGGAAAGTGTGATGTGGTACTGATTTATTTAGTGTGAAAACAGATTTGTATCAAAGCAGGTGTCTACGGCTGAAAAATCAAAACCTACAAATTTACACTCAGTTCTCTTCAGTCATCTGTGTGTGCATCACAGTGCATGTATTTTACTTATATTTAATATATGTATAATTTCTCATTGTAAAAGTTTGTTTAGCTGTTTTCTCATATGTGTTAAGATACATGTGGAACTGAGGGTTGACAATCCCCTGTTTCACAACAATTTCTACTCATGCCACCCTGAGCTGCAGAGCATTAGCATGCTCCTTGCCTGGCATCCTGAGGGAAAGGCAGCTCTAAAATGAGGTGCAATGCAGTGTGCCTGAGAGGCAAAGCTCCAATGCAGTGTGCCTGAGAGGCACAGATCCAATGCAGTGCCATGAGCTACCCGTGCAGTTTCAACACCTCTTGCTCCCATAATGGACTGCTGCTACCACAGAAAGGAGAGTCAATAAGAAGAATAAAGCTGCAAACCAAACTGTTTGTACAGAAGAGAAAAGGACAGGGCATAGACAGATGTTTAAAACTTGTGTCATATGGCCAGGTAGGATTGTCAGTCACATCTGCAAAGTCTGCATGGCCTCTCTCCAAAACACCACCCTATACAAGCAGATGAGTATTCACATGAACGTGCAAGCCCTGTCTTTGCCTCCTGTTGCAATTTCCTCTTAAGCATTTTCCTCTGAGCTTGGTATATAGTATGTGCACATGTGGGCACACGGCAAGTTATTCAAGGGAAAAAGCAATTCTAGGAGCAGACAGAGATTTAAAAGTCTCCAGTTTTGAAAGGCATCATGGCAAGAGCAGGTGGTTTCACTCACACAGACAGAAGCTAACTGTAGGATTGGTTCTGGCCTACAGGCTCTTTTCTTTATGGTTGTCCATAAAGTCTTTGACTGTTCTCTGTAGTTAGTGACTGCATGCACAAAGAGGTCTTTCATTAGAAGTGCTTTATAGGAAGCCAGGGCACTGAGTAAATGACACCTTTATGTTCCTTTTCAAAGCTGGAGTGGTTTGACAATGATGATTGTCAGTGTACTACCATGCATTCCTCCTGCCCATTGTCCTCCTGCTTGCAATTAAGCTTACAAATGTCTAATATTTAGCTAGTGTTCAAAACCTTGGCAGTAAGTGTTTAGGAGTTACTTTGGGAAGATCCAAGGGAAGAGCTTTGTTTGAAGAGCATGGCTGCAATTGCATGCTACAGCAAGTGCTCATCAACCACTCCACCGCCAAGAGAGGCGTGTAAACCTAGCACCTCCAAGGACCGAGACCTGTGGCTGTGCAGTGGGCAGGCAGGAAAACCCAACAAGAATTCAGAGATCTAGCTTATTTTCAGGGAAAAAAAATACCCTTTTGCTTCTGGAAAGTCCAATGTGGATTTCTGTGTTCGTCCTTAAGTGGACGAACGAATGCTGGTTTAAACTGGAGGCACAAGTCAGCTCCAACTCCATAGATCTGTGTACACCCTGCAATATCAACATCTGTGACTTTGTAGCCCAAAGGAAATGGTGCTATTTGTTCCTGCTTAATTGACTACTGCAGCTTCCTGCATTAGAGATTTCTGGGTCTTTGGTCATTAAATGCAGAGCAAAAAGAGAAACAGAAACAGCAACTGTCACAAGATCCTATTTTTTCCATTAACTGTGTGCAATAAATTGAACTGTCTCACTGACAGTTGATGGTGGAGAAGTTACAGGTATTATAGCTGAAAGTATCAGTAAATATGAAACTGAACACTGCTAAAGCCTACAAATTCCATATGAATTCAAATTAGAGCATTAAGTGATAGCATGTTAAGTGGCAAAGGAAAACGTCCCATTTCTGAAAGAAGAGGGTTTTCTTCCCCATATGATCTGCTTCCCCCTGGAAAGGAATTTCTGTTTACTCACATTAATTAGCACAGTTGTGTTTCAGTGAGCCAATTCTATTTTTATAAGGCACTGTACTTTTCAGAGACTTCATATCAAAATCCATCTTCTTGGGGGAGCAGAAACAAAGGATTGTATGAAAAACAAGACAAGAACAACAAAGATTACACTTGTTGAGTCATGTGCAAGGCATGTTTGCAACAGCAGACCAAATATACCTCGATATTTTCATCATTACTCAATTTTAGCTCTTCAGATATTTAACAAAATACTTTTGACAGTGCAGATTATTAATGGGGATTTTATGTACCCAGCCTTGTGTGAATGATGTGACTACAAATGTCTGAAAACGAAACAGAAAAAAAAAACAAAAAGAAAAAGGAAAAAAGCCCACAAGTGAATACTAAATAAACTTATTTAGAACTATTGAAAAAGTAGGGAATTCTTCGTCCCTCTATGGATTTTAATTGCATTCTATTTAACTGTAATACAGGCTGATAGAAATGTGACACATTTTTATGCTAGTTTTGGGGGGAAGCGGTGGTGTGGGGGTTTTGAGCTTGCAAAATTAGCATTCACAAAGCCAGACAGCCAGGTGTTTTGTCTGTAAGAGATAAGCATCTCATCTCTCTCCCAGTTTTGTTTGACAGATGAGCACTATCCCATCATTTTTGAGGCGTTATCAGCCAAATTGAGACCTTCCAGCTGCACCCTTTGGAGCAGATCAGTAAAATGGTGCAGAGGAAGTATACATTAGTAAGGTAGCTTCTAAAGCATGGTTGGAGATAGTTATATTTAGGAAAAGATAGCTACAAATGTATGATACAGATCCTCTTAAGTAAGAGTTGGGCTGTAGTCACATGGACTATTTTCTGCATCAGCAAAGCCAGCTTAGGAAACTTCTGCTTTCCTTTGTTTTCCCTCATGGTCTCAGCAACATATATTAGGCTTTTTTGACATCTTGCAAAGGCAATAGTCACCCTCTGGAAATCCTGTACTTTCCATTCACCATAGAGGGAGCCCAGGTGACTAGGCTGGGATAAGGAGTCAAAGTGCCAGACATTTGAAACAGGTAGAGATAAACCCTCAGAGGGCAAATGCTGAGGCTGTGTTCTGTTAGGCTATGAATTTCTGGTGGGTTCTTCCAGGTAAGCTAGTGTTGTACCTTTCAGTCATTCAGCACTAAACCCAGACTCTGACCTGAGCTTTATTACTTCTAGCAGAAGCCAGGTGCCACCACTCCTCACTTCCTCACAAAAGCTTTAGCTCTGCTTAGGACTTGGCAAGTAGGTGGGAAATCTAGGAAATCTCTGGTTTGAAATCTAATTTGAGTTTCAGTGGGCAACAACAATGGTCCTATAAGGTATTTGTACGCCTAGACCCATCTACAAACCACAGGAGACAATGCTGTCAGAGTCCAGAGGACAGAACTGTGTGTGACCTAAGTCCACGAGAGACTGGCTCTTGATTGCACTAGGACCAGGTTTTAACTGGGCTTCTGTCGTGACATAACCAGACCCTATGATATTCCTTATAACCTTCCAAAGGTCACCTTTGTCCTGTTGAAGATATCCTGGTGCTGCAGCCAGGAGAACTCAGGATGCTCTCATTCTGCCCTCATTTGCACAGACTCAGCACTGCTTCCTAGTATGTCCCATTCCTTGGTCTCACACTTCATCACTGTCAGGACGTTCCTCAGGGCCCTTTTTTTCTATCTTATCATTTCTCCCCAAGCTTTGCCTGAAATCTTTATCCTTACACCTCTTGACACATCTGAACTGCCATATTATTCTCAAACATTCTGGGCATGCAGAATTCAGCAACTTGTGCCACATTCCTGTGAAGTAACACATTTTCCATGTCTTGCTTCGACAACTTGGCACTGGCCAACTGAAGTCTATTTTTGAAAGTGCTAAAAATAATTGCTCTTTTTGTTGTGAAAATCAGGATTAAGCTGCTCTTCTATGCTAGGAACGAGAAGGGTTTCCTGGAGGGAGTTGGAAACTCACTCCTTCAAGGCTATTTTTAGAGCATCAAAGACAAGTTCCATAAACATGCACTAAATAGATTCCCCCTCCCCCCAAAAAAAAAAACAGTGTTTTTTTGTAAAACAGTGCTTTTTAGCACACTTGATCCCTTCTCTTTTTTCTGAGTTGGTGTTTCTTTGCTGTTTGAACTTCCACCACAAAAATGAAGAGATGGTTGGTAGCGACAAGTTCTCCATCACCTCTCCACGTTTTTTCTCTCTGCCCTTTAATGGCAAATACACTCCTCTTGCATTTTCAAAGGATATTCCAGGTCTGGGCATTGGGCCTACATTCTTCTGGGTTAATTTTGACAGTCAGCTCCTTTCTGGGAACATGCACAAAAGACAGTAGACAACTGGCTACAGCAGAAGGAACCGTACTGCTCTACTAATAACCTGTTGAGCAAGGGGAACTGTGAAACACAGGACATGAGGCTGATGTATTTGACAAGCTGGTTGGACTTTCTTCTCAAGTAATCAATGGCTGCAAGAGGAATCCTGTCTCCTCCTCCTTCCTCACATCAAAGCTCTATTAAATAAATGTCCCAGGAAGGATCTGAAGCTGGCCACAAACATCTCTGCTACTCTTGGACTGATGCTCCAAATCTCACTTTCCAGCAAGGGTGCATACAGAGGTGTTCTATTTGCTTTTTCTTGGGGGATATTTTAAAATCAGTCTCCAGGCAGCAGCAAAAGCCGTAGCACATTATGCTACCCTCACACTTGATGAATCCTGTAAAACAGCCAAGTAGTTTGTCTAAAAAACATTTTGGAACTAGAGACACCCAGCAGTGCATGCAGCTTAGAAAAGGACTATTTTCCTAACAAGCTTTCCCACAGCGCCTTTGTATACCCATGGATCTCCTTCGGTAACTTTGTCTCCTTCATATTGCCATTCTCCTCTGATGTTACAGGTTCCAACAGGGCATCCTTGAATACCTCAAAACTTGATGATACACAGGATAAAGCACCTTCATGCCATTTACCAGTAATTTTCTTCATCACACAAGCTATTTGCTTGGCCAGCTGGGTGTGCTTCTCTCCAGTATCCGCAGTGCGATCCTGCTGATACAGGGCACTGAATCACACATTTCATAAGGGCAATTTCTGCTTTTGCAACTGGCCCAAGCTCCTAGAAGGATGCTGGTTACATCTACAAAGACAAGTCATATAGAATGGAAACTCTCTTCTGATTAAATATTTTCCAGTCTGGACATTTCCATTCTAAGCTAACCTGCTAACAGTAGGAACGAAAGGTGAACCACTGCTCCTAAGACTGTAAGAGACCTTTTGAGTATGTCTGTGAATAGAAGGTTTTGGAAGTTGGTCATCTTCACATCTATAGTTTCAGTTTAAACGGGTGATGACTGAAAGAATGGAAAACAGTGGTCAGTGAATGTAAAAATGAATAGAGATAGCATGGTGAAAAGGAGAAACAGATCTTAGAAATGCTCACTAAAATTTTAGTGTCGTTAGGAGTTGGGGCACAGGTAGGATTTAGTGAGACAGGTGGTGCAATAGTTTGTTATGGATGTGTTAACTTCTGTTACTAACTTTTATATGAATACAGCTTCATTTTGGCCAGTATTAACATCCCCATGGTGCCACGTGGAAGACCAGAGCTTTGACTGCCCAGCATTTCTGGAAAGTTCCTCCTGAAGATCTGGTAGTCAGAAACTTTTTCACATAGCTGCAAGGTATATGCAAGTTAAGAAGTCTGCAGACATCGGGGGGGTGGGGTGGGTGTGAATTACTCTGCCTGGGCAGAAAATGCTGTTATACCACTTATGGAACAAGCCTCTGAACTCTCAGTCTCCTCCTTATTATTGATGAGGAACAAAATGGCAGCAAGCTGTACAGCAGTACTTTGGAAGCACATGATACACATGAGGGCAGCAGGAGGGCTGTTCTTCATACCTACATTGGTTTTGCAACTTTTTTGGTCTACTAAAGAGTGAGTTAGAAATAATGTAAGGCTTGGGTTGGTTTGGGATTTTTTGTAGGGTTTTTTTTTTATGCCCAGCTTATGCTGGTATTACTTTTCCTTGTAACACTTCTGCCTCAACTTTTGGCAACACCTGGATTACATATTCAATTTGCTTTTTATCTCATCAGCTTGTAAACTTTGAACAACTGACAGGCTCCATCAAAGGAAGAGAAAAACCAAAACAAGAACCCTATTAACCTCTGTTACCCACATAAACTAATTAACTCTACCCCCTCCCCAATGATCCCTGGAGAGGGGAACTGCTTTTATTACCTCCCTGCTCCTTTTCACCCCTTTACTCTGCGGCTGCTTGCCTTGCTTGTGAGGAGCAAGTCACTGATGTGTCCTCATCTATGGCTGCCCTTGTAGCCCCAGGGGCTCTGCAAGCATCAGGCTGCTACAATACATGCTGAGCCCACGTCCCTGCTTGGCCACAGTGTCCTACAGGTGCCTGAGGGAAGGGGGAGAGGCTGCTTTTCACTACAACTTTTCCTCACACCTGGTTGTTCAGCCCACAGTCAAGGGTGGTGACCCTTAGCTTCTGACCTTGGATTACATTTCAGGTTTTAAATGGGCTTCCCGTCTGCTGATTAAAGCTTGTTTGCTCAAAGCAAAAGGATTAAAAAGAGTAATTACAATCCTGCTAATTTATGTGATTCTTCATGCTAAACCATGCCTGCATGCATAGACATCTGTGAGCACATGTGCCTGGGACACTTTTTGCATGCATTTGTTTGAAACCTGTGCCAGCAGTGAGGGAGACAAAGATTATTAATTGGCTGCTGTTAGTCCTCTCTGTGCCATATATATGTCAACACGCACCACTGCTTTTCCTTTTTTCCTTCAGAACTAACTAAAAGCAGTGAGGAATTTCAACATGCTAAGCTCTGGTTTCTGAATTATTATTCAACAAGTAACATGACGCAAAAGGTGAGAGGAACTGTGGCTATTCTGTCCAGCTCCACGTAGCTTTTTGGTCATCTCTTTAATCAAACTGAGCTACAATTGCACATTTCCAATGCACTGTTTACCAAAGACAGATACTGAGCATGTGGAAGCAAATAACATGGATTAGTACCTACTGTAGGTATTACATGAAGCTGAAGTGGGTCTCAGAAAGAGTTCAACAAAACAGAAGGCAGCAGGTAGGGGGAACTCTATTCCATACTTGCAGAAGAGATTGCCAATAGCAGGTCTGGGACTGTAACCATCACGATTGGCATCACACAGAAGAAGTGGTCAATTCAGAGCTCAAATCAAGAGGGAGATACAGGGCTCTTGGCAACCCTGTCTGTTATTTTGCATTGTGGAAGGTGTCAGATGGTCAGTCCTGGAAACTGAGCTCCTCTCTGCAACTGGACAGGGCAGGCAGCCCACAGGGCTTTGCTTCTTGTTTCATTGTATTCCCATTACCAGCTAAGCAGCAGTGCTACAAAAACCTGCCTTGCCTTCTTTTCTATAGGGATGGCTCAGGTTAATTTCATCCAGAGTGTATGATACTTCAGTATTACCACTTAAGCAACTAAAAAAATAAGGAATTAATCTGATGTGCAGGCAGTATAGAAGTGTCCCGCATTACAGAGTGTCCAGCTTTGATGTGCTGTCACGGCTACAGCAAGTCTCTATCCACTCCATCTGTGCTGGTAAATTTGACCACTTTTCTTCTATGGATGCAAACCAGATACAAATCCAGGCAGTCTCCCCAGCTTATGTGAGAGCATCCCTTGGAAACATAACTGTCAGCCCATCCTCCTCTTCACTTTATTTCTTTCTTGTCTGGGACCAGTCGCATGGTGCTCAGCCAGCTGCTCACCAGAGATGCTATGAGAGGGAGCTGGGTGACAACCAGAGTGGTGTTACCAGATAGGATAACCCCACTGTTCTCCATGGTGCCTGTGGGAATGAGGCTCAGCACACTGATGGTGCCAGGGTCCAGTTAAAGCAGCCCCTCTCCCATATCCACAGTTGTCTGCCTTGCAATGTATGGGCTTTCCTAGCTTGAGCCCACAAAATGAGTGCCCCCATCTTTTTCTTCTCACTCCAGCTCCATGGGAGAGTGTAGCAGCAGCAGGAAAATTCAGGCAGCAGATTAGAAATGCTAAAAATTTTCACAGCTCCCTCCCCTTCCTCCTCTTTGGGAAACTGCTTTCAATCACTTTATGTACTGAAAACAAACATGAAAGGAAAAACCCTCCTCTGCCTTCAGTTGTCAGAGCAAAAAACTAGAATTCCCTGAGCTCTTTTCAGAAGTGCTAATATTCTCCCCTAGGCCTTCATTATATTGCACTCAGATCTCCAGTCCTTTGCACACAGACAAGGAGGGAACAGCCTTAAAAAGTTGGGCCACTTTATTTATTTATTTATTGGTTTGTTTGTTTGTTAAAAATAGAACCAAAAATTTCCCAGCACCAGTGAACAGCAGGTCAGAGAGTGGGATAAAAAGGGAGGCATTGGTTCCAGTGGTAATCAAACGGGCAATATTCTGTCAGTGTGACAGGGGACCCTGGCCCAGCCCAGAGGGAATACAGCCTATGTGTGACTGGGCCTTCTTCCTCTAGCCTGGCATTTGCATGGCTCGTGGCAACTGAGTTATATTTCTATAGGTGTTCAGTTCTCCTTCCCTTGTTCCTAGCAGGGATTTCAAACTACTTCTGCCTCCTGTGTTCCCAGTTCCTTGTGCAAGACGCCCAATGCAGAAATTTCCTGGCTGTTCTTCCTGCAAACCATTTTGATTTTGCCAATGGTACTTCAGCTTCTAGGCTCAGGAATAGTATTTGAAATTTGAAATTGAAATTTGTTCCAAGGTACAAATAGTCTTACAAGAAAATTCCAATTTGGGGCCATTTGTGATATTCTTAAAATCAGGGCAAACTCACAAATCATCACTAAATTTCCCAGCAAACAAAAAGGAATTACTTTTGATTTGACCAGAATCCTTTCTCATTTCAGCAACAGTAGAAGTGTTTTGTTCAGGCTGCATTATCTTATATCACATCACTTTAGAAAAATGCTTCTGCTGAAAGTTATTTTCAACAGGAAAATGAAACCATGCAGTAAGATGAAGATTAGAATTAATTTTTTTAAATTTACTGGAACACTTCAAATTTATTCTATCCAATAAAATCAAATTGCAGTTAACAAATTTGGGGGAGACTTCAATTTTTAGGAAATCAGCACTTGCATCTGGAAAAAAATAAACTGTGAAATTTCTGGGAGTACAGGGCCAGCTTCATCCCACAGTTATGGATCTTACTCTCTTGCTCATACAGTTACAGATCTCTTTCTTTTGCTCATCTCCTTTTTCATCTATTTGTAATTTGAATGAATCCAGTCTAGGCTTAACTAAAGTATAACTTGAGACAGAAAAGAGAAACACATTCAACATAAATGCTCTTTTCTGTGCATTTTTATTCAATGAATAGTTTTGACAGCCACAATGAAAACATAATATACATATGCAACTACTATAGATAATGGGTTTGAAAAGAGAAATTCTGCTTTTCTTGAGCTTTCGCAATGTTTGTAGTTTCACTTGTACTGAGCAGCCCAACTAACACCACTGTCCCTGTGCTGGCATCAAGCAAGAAATAAACGTGCTCTGTTGCACGATTATCAGTTTGCATTCATAACAAAGGGAGTTGTGAATCACAGCTGTAGCCAAAGGACTTGGAAATCCAACCTCAGACTTGTCAGAGCCCCCTTTTTACCAACTTGTGAATAAATTTTGGGGCCTATGTTGGGCCTTTACTGATGTAGCTCATGTAACCTAATTGAGAAGATGCTAGCTTCTGCTGCCTGAGCATCCAGATTAGTATCACACTACAACTACTCCTAATGAAAGGAAATAAAGGTTCAAAGCTAGGCTGAACTTTATAGTGACAGCTGAGGGCACCCTGGCAGCACCTCTGGCAAGTGGAGCCCTGGGAGGCAGAAGACCTCTGCCTGGGTTACAGTTCTGGGGCTCTGTGTGCGCACTTGGGCCAGCCTTCCTGGAGGGTTTTGAAGACCAAAACACAGGGTAGTTCAACCCAAAAGCCAACCAAGAGACAGGCACTGGGACAAGTAGCCATAGAGTGAAATTCCTTACTGATTCTCATCCCCATCACCCACTTACGAGCCTCTGTACTTTCTTCTAGCATATTACAATCGTGTATTGACTAACAGTGGGACTGCACTAGAAGCACGCTTACTCCTGGAATAACTCCAGCACAGAAATGACATTTATAACACACTGCCAGCAGCCATCCACATCAGCCCCCTCAATTTTTAGATCACAGTTTACATCAGATAGAGCTTTTTTGTCTCTCACTTTATTCATACTGCCTAAGGAAGAGAGAGAAAAGGGGGGAGAAATGTTCTAAAACACTACTGTATTCAGTCTCTTCAAAAAAATCCACCACCATGAAGCACCATTCTAGATGGGTTTCTCAAGCACCCTGGGAAGACAATAACTCTACCACACCGTTGCAAGCATATGATGTGTATGGAAATGAAAATTCATTTAGATTTCACTTGCTACCCCAGGACATCTTTTGGCTTTCTCCAAAGCTATGGGAGTTAGATGGGTCTAAAATGTCAGTGTCAACACTACGGCACTGGGAACAGGGAGAGCAGTATGTGAATTGCTGTCCTGATATTAGCCAAAGTTTGCAAACAAGACACACCATAGGACATAAACCTACATTCATAGCAAGAACCTGCATCAGGGCAATAACAGAGTTTTCCAAGCGCAGAGCATCTTTCAAGTACTTCTGCGAGCCCTCAAGGCAAACATTAGATCAACTGCTTCAGTGTGCTATATAAATGCTAGGATAATAAAGTAGAAGCCTATGTTTAGGATGAACCTTCCACTCTTACAAGTTGAAAGTATTTTTAGTGTCTTGTCTCTTGAATCAGTTGGTTGTGACAGTGCTGGAAAGCACTGGTTAATTCCCCAGATTCCATTCCAGATTCCATCCCAAAGATCTGAGCCATTTGTCCACTGTCTGTGGCCCTGGATTTGAGTGGTTTAGTATGAATTACCTTTGTTTTTCTATGGCTCCACACATATTAGAATGTGTTAGGATAAACAAACTACTTTGACAGCTGGTATCCTGTGTTCTACTTGCTGCCGAGCACCTAATACAAATGCCAAGTTTATCCATTTACATCACTGGAATAATCCTGAGAAAATCAATAAAGTAGTCAAGATACAGCCATGCCATTCATATGGAAGCTGTAGTTCAGCTAGAAGTTGAACATGGCATCCCCCAGGTTGTTTTCCAAGGCCAACGAATTTTTAACCATCATTACAGCACTGAATGCATGCCATGCAACACATGTAATATGCCCCATCTAGCCCTCTCTTTTCGTTTCACTAGAGACAAAAATCTCTCTGAAGCTGAACAAATAACGAACTATATTGCCTTCTGATCTATATTATGCCACAAATATTAAGCCTCCATCCTCAGAATATATTCAAGCCATGTGTCATCGATAAAACCACCTGTTTTTTTAAAGGCTACCCTTCGGCATGCCACCTACCTAGAGAATTTGCCTCAAATGATCCTCAAGTGCTGATTATGGTTTTTTCACTGTCCTGTTAGATCAATTCTGGCTGAAAACTACTCTCAGCCAGTCTTTTCATTGTTGATTAAGTTTGCTTTTGTAGCTGAGATACAACAGAGTACTTCTCAGAGTACTTCTACTGACATTGCTCACACCAGAGCCCTGGCAAGGCAGGGTGGCTGCTGCTTCAGAAAAGCAATAGGCAAACAGGTAAGAGAAAGCAACAACTCTGCTGTCACTGGTGGAGTTGCTGCTTTCAGCCCTTCAGGCTCCATTGGGGCAGGAGATCTGCAAATCTCTCCATCTCCATTCATCACACAGCTTTGGCCCTGTTTTTCCACAAGCCTTTGCTTTTGAAGCAGCAAAAATCATTTTTGCCTGTGCTGCTGAGCAGCTTGAAACAGCAATATTAATTAGTCCCATAGACCAGATTTAGAAAAAATGGACAAGCTTTCAGACGCTCAAGTGCTTCTTATTTGATTAAGCTATTTTCTGCAAGTAGAACACATTCAAATAACAGAATAGCCTTTAAAATGGGCAACAAATCCAATTAACTGACAGGATCTGAAAGGATAGGGTGAGGAAGGGGAGATAAGGTAAAGTAATAAATTGTGTAAAACTGAAAAAAAAGCTCTGCATAAAATGAGATGGATTTTGGGTGTTTCTCAGCATGAAAGGAGTAATGCAGCAACAGGAATAGTTGCTCTACAAGTTACGGCCTGCTCAGTAAAAGCACTGCCTGGTATTTGTTTAACAAGTACCAATGGCAAAGTATGGCTGCTCAGTGGGTTCCCAACCAGTCAAATTTAGAGGGGTTTATATCATCAAGGATGGAAGAAGCTGAAGCTGGATCTCAAATTCAGTCATGTCTGACAAACCACTCAAATGTGCTATCACATCCCTGCTGGTAGGTGTGGGCAGCATTGCTAAGGACTTGCTAAAATGAAGCTGTAAAAATAATGCTTCAAATGCTGGTTATGCAAGGTCAGTGTAGGGCAAGCTAGGGTGCAACATGCATAGACACCCTGACTGAAACAAAAACATCTTCACTTTTTTACTGCACATAGTACACAGCTTGCTACTCAAATGTAAAGGTCAAAAGTCAAGACATGATTGATACTCTTCAAGGATGCCACAAAGGAAAAGAGGCCACGGTCTTAACCACAGCACCACAGGCCCAGCAAGGTTTAATTTTCCTGAGGCTGAGGGTAAGATAACTGTGATGCATCCAGCTGGCAAGGCTGTCAGAGAATTTCCCCAAGGCAGAGACTGAGCCTACAGACTCCACTGGGCAAGATAAACAGATGTACCAAGCACATAGTGAGATCTCGATGAATACACTAATCACACTTTACACCGTGTCTAGAAACAATCCTACTAAGGTTTGTTGCATGGATGTGATGACCTAGATACTTGCAAGCAATACAGTAGAAGGCAGCAACATTACTCTTCTAGTTACTGGCAGGATGCCACAGCCCTATGAAATCACTAGGTGCCAGGTATGATAAATGAGCCTAGCTCTTTACTGTTAGGTGTAGCCTCAGTAGGGCAAGGGAGGAAGTACAGTGAAATGGGACAGACTCAGGGGAAATACTAAAGCAAACTTCTCAGCATATCTTCCTGTCCTCCTTATGCCAAAATCTCCTTTATCCTTCAGCATCCTTCTCTCTACTGCCAACTACCAGTAGGGATAAAATAATCAGGTTTATCTGATAAATATTATTGGCAGGAACACCTGTTTGGAAATGCACCTTTTCAGCAAGGCTAGTTGACTGTTTCTAGGAATGAGTGCTTTTTAAAAGGAAGATTTAAATCCGATGCTAAAACTGAAATTAAAATAATTCATCTTTTATAATCTCTTAGCATGACAGCAGTTAGGAAAACAACATGGTCAGCAGTTGTCTCCATGCTGAAAAATTCATATTTCCTGTTCTCTACTTTGCTTTTTACCTTCCGTGTACCTGATAACTCTGCTCAGGGTTTGCTGAAGACAGAAGATTATTCATCTGAAAGTTGCAAACCCTTAATTAATGCTAATAGACACCCAAGAGGATCCCATCATAATTAGTGTGGCTCTGTTAAAACACTGGAGAAAATGAGACTGCTCTACATATAGGCTGCTGTACCATTAGATTGACAAGCAAACTGCAAAACTACCTAAAAGCAGCACAGGACAGCATCCTGTTCCATTTCCATTTATGTCACTCTACTGATGCTACCATGAGATACAGTGGTGTAAGCACCATATTTCAGTGGTGAATCTGTTTTAGTTAAGGTTCTAATTTAGTTAGACTCTAGGCCCTGAGCAGGGTGTCGTTCCTAAAACGCACCAACCATTCTAGTGTGTCAAATATTAACTCTGGGAATACACTACTGGACTAGAGCAGCATCACCACAAATACAAACTGAGTTGTTCAGAGCCAATGTTGCACTTCCTCTTGTCATTGATTTGCCTTTTGCTCATTAAAAGCAGTGATGAAAATCATTCGGTTTCCACAGAACAAAATCCAGCCCGCCTATGACATGTGGCTAAAAAGCCACAACTAGTCAGTGTCTATTAGTGCTGCACGGTATCTGTATGTAGGCAGAAATGGATTAAATTTTATTTTGTGATGCAAGCACTGTGTAGAGTAGTATTTCCTAACAACTCAATGGGCTCCCCCTTCAGTTCCACTGCTCAGGGAATAGTCAAATCAGCACACTGAAGAGGCCTGCCTGGACATTATACACCCATGAGTGAGTTAGATGTGCTCATATTTTGCAGGGAATTCGGAACACCAGGAAAAAGGCTATTCAGCATCCCAAGAGAGCCAGCACATTCAGAAAGATTAAACACAGCAATGATAGACAGCTCCAATAAGTATTTTTAAATGGCATGTTGCCATATGAATGTTGAAGTGCAGATTTTATTAACTAACTTTTAGTTAATTTCCTGTCCAGTGGGATTCAACAATCAAGAAACTTCTCTCTTCACGAGAGTAAAAATGCTGCAGTGAAAAATCTTAGGTAAGCATATTCCCACTGTGTCTTTTAACAGTGTCAAACAGCTTGAGGGAGAAAAATAAACAGAAAAAAAAAATAAAGCAGACTCTTGAAGTTGTGTCAACCTTTGACACTGTTCCTCTTTAAATACTATGGTTGAAATCCTCACCCTCATGGGAGCAAAACGAAAGCTCTGCATGGACTCCTGGAGCCCAGACTCCACTTACACTCCGTAGTACTTCTACTTCACTACCCCATCCTTCCCGCTTTTCTTGCTTTCTCAGCCTGCCTCTGCCCTCCCTTTTAGCTCACGCATTAGAGTAACAAATTCCAAATTAAGAATTAAAGACCCTAAATCCATAACAAACCTCAGAGCTAAAAAACTGTGTCCAAGCCTCAATGTTCATTCTTCTACCTTGCTTCATTTCCCCTGGGTTCTTGCTTTTGTGGTTTCTAGCTCTCCATGTGAGGGATCATTTATGCCAAAAGGGAAAATTATTAGGAACAGTACACCTGCCCTGGGAAGTACACCTTGGGAAGAGGTGAAGAGCTAGATAACCTGTAAGCAAGTGCCCAAATGCAGTGCAGGACTTAGGAGGCAGCTGAGCTTTACCTGGTCTATGGGCAGAAGTTCAGTTTCAAAGGAAGAAATGCTGCAGTTGTCTCATTCTCAGCCCTGCAGTAAAGATCTGCTTTCAGATAAAACAGCAGTTATGGGGTCTTTCAGTTAAGGGGTCTTTCTTACTGGGCAAAGATAAACCTCCCATTTTTCTTACCAGAAGAACGCAGTGGTTCAGCATTTGGAAGACTTTACATCTACGTTCAGTTCTGTGTTTGGGCTGATCCTTCCCTAACTCATTATGACAAGTAACAAAGAGCAATTCAGGACTATTACTTGACTCCACATGATATAACAGAAGAAACAAAAGGACCCGAGCTCGAGAGAAAGAGAACATTTCTAAGCGCTTTTTTAAGTCCAGACACCAAAGACAATCTGAGGCAATTTGGCTACTGTTACCCACTTCAGAATCAGAGTCAATTCTTTCCCTAGTACGTATGTATCTACCTAAGTATATATAGCATAGGTTATAGAAAAAATATATATACATTAAATTATTCACATGCTCTTAAATAAAAATAAGACCCTACAATAATAAGCAGACCCAAGCACCAAACTTGTAAGTTTTTTTTATTACCAACAGTGAGGAGAAATATTTTTCTAAGAAATGAAAGTCACAAAGGGCCACAAAGGGTGTGCCTGTCTCATTTTTATTTCTCTTCAGTTACATACACTGCACAGCATGTGGTGGTTATCTGAGAGTGAGCTTCTTCAAGTCCTGTACACCACAATGATGAGTTTGAAGGACCAATGCTACAAACAGCATGGCTTCAATTCATCTTTGTTTTACTAATGCCTTGTGTCTATTTTTACAGCCTATTTGAGCATTCCTTGCTCTACAATAGTGACACAGTTTTCATTTACAGCAGTCAGACTCCTAGGAACATAGCTCCCCAGCAACCAGCATTTTGACCTCTGCTCTTTTGGATGCTTGTAACCTCTTAGAAACTAAAATATAAAACCCCCCCAAACTCAAAAGGACGTTTGTCTGCAGAAGGAAAAATGCCTTTGGCTGCTCTCTCTCCTCTTGTCTCCTAACACATCTAAAAGAGATGCTGTCCTCTCTGGGTGTATCTACATTATTGTTTTAGCTCACACAGCAAATCTCCCAATCATTTTCACTTGTCAGACTTTGGGACACATCACACTGTTGGAGATTATGAATCAGATTCTTTTTTTACCTTGCAATTTAATTGGAATATGTGCCCTAAGAGTGCATTCAGTGTTTTTCAACCACTAATGGACATGAAGCTCCCTGGAACCAAACTAGAGTTAGTCCACAATAAAATCACCAAAATTATATGGTGTGAGCATCAGTCCTCAGCACTGTCTGGTCCTCTCCTTTTGAAGTGTGCTACTTGATAATGTAGACACAGCCCCTGAAACTAGTCTCTAACTTTCTGCATGGCTTCCTTGGGTAGGGTCTGCTGAGCCACTGCTGGGCAGCAACCCCAGTGCTCTATCCGTAGGTCCAGCGCGCAAAGCTGCCAGCATGTGGAAAGACTGAATGGCCCCTTCCCTCCACACTCTATTCCTGGTTAATCTGCCTCTCAAATCATAGCCCTTAAATATGACTTAACGGAAAGAGAGATTGCTGGAGTTCTCATCCTTGGAAATATTCAAAAGTCATCTGAACACAATCTTGCCAACAGGCTCTAGATGGCCCTGTTTGAGCAGGGAGGATAGGACAAGATGACCTCTGGAGGTCCATTCTAACCTCAACCATTCTGTGAGCCTCTGATATCCATTCTTTCCAACTGTACCATAAAATCTGAAATACATAGCTCACACAGCTATGTATTTACCAGGGTACAAGATGGAAAAGTTTGAGGCAACCCGGGCTGGCAGCCCGGTTACCATAACCATAACAAAATGATGCTTCTAATCCTAGGAGTAACACTAGGCTTGCTGTTCTACAGCTGAAAACATTTGCCTTCAAGTGGAACATCTCCCAAGTCATAGAAATGCCATTTCCATGGAGACATGGAGTCCAGGGATCCCTCTAGCAGAAAATCAAGTATTGCAGCCACTGGCAAGCAGGGTGACCCCTGCCTAGAGCTGGGAAGAAGCCTCTGCCAGCTCATGCTTCAGCTACTGTGCTGCCTGGGGGGAAGCCAGGAGGGACAGTTGCACTTACCTTCTCCATTGCTAATTCTACCAAAAGTGTGTCAGGAAACAGTACTGTAAAAGTGTATGCACAGCAGGGTACTGAGGGGAAAGTGCAGATTAATTAGATCACAGACTAAAAAGAATGGTGAGCCATTTATTCAGGGTCAGCATTTTTGAGGAAGGGAAAACAAACTAGTTTTGTTTACAGTTCAGAAGAACGCAATGTAAAACTTATTCGAGGTTTGAGGCAAAACATCTTCTAAATTCACAATAGGATTTTCACTGAACTTAAATATATTTTTTAAAGACAAAAAGAAAACGCAGGCTTAAACACTGCAGAACCCCCCTAATTTTGACTATGTACAGTAACAAGTGCTGGACTGGTAATATCCTCTAGCCAACTCTTTTTGTCAGAATTCATCATAAAAAGAGTTTCAGATGGCCTCCCTGCAGCTTTACAAAGTCTTCAACAGAAACTGCCTTTTGTGAACTGTGTAACCCATAAGACAGCAAAGCTCTGCTGAAGGAGCCTGACTTATCAGTCACACACTGATATTTGGATATCACAAGACAGAACTCTCCAATGACTCAAAAGTAATACAGGGGAAATAAAGGTTATTTAAATATATGGAGAAACAGCAGAAGTGGTATCTGAACTATGTGTTACAAAAAAAGAAACAACTGAGAAATAAAGCACATCTTACCACATGCTTTCATGTGATGACTTTTACCTCCAACCATAAAGTTTAAAGTTTTGGTTAGGTTTATTGCATGTAGTCAAGAACCTTCAGTTGGATTTTCAAGTGTATCATGATATTGCCAAGGCCTTCAAGAGTGCTTTATTTACTAATTAAGTGGATACTGGTAGGCTGAGTGCCAGTCTGTGCCATTACACAATTACATTAAAAGGTCTGGATGATGTAGAACTTGCATCACCCATTTGGGATTTTAACAGGCCATTTCACTTTCTTTGCTAGTGTTGGGTTATTACAGTAGGTGCTGTCATTAGCGTTCAGTCAGCCAGAGCTGAATTTGCAGCCTGTTCCACACAAGCATGTGCTGTTGAGTATTAATTAGGGAAGTGCTGAGTGCACCATGTGACCCATTTTCCTCTGCTCTGCAATTACCATCTTTACAAAAGTGTCTTCTGAGGACCTGAGCACAAGTTAATCTTCTGGGGGAAAAGAGTAAAAGAAACAATCAGGAAAACATTTCAAATAGGATTTAAGATAACACTGCCTAAACCTGAAGGATATCTTGTCTATGCAATCGCTTTCAGAATACCAGCAAAATACCACGTCTTTTGTTTCTGGAATAAAAATTCCATCAGAATACATTGCCTTTCATGTTTGCATCTTTCTTCCTACATTTTGGAAGCCACAAAATCTGACCCAGCATGTCTGCATGCCTTATTATAGCATGACATTACCCTTGTGGCTGTAATTTGAAAGAGAAAACTTGTCATTCCCAGTCAGATACCCACTGCACACATAACATTTGGTTTGTCAATTGTTCAAAGACCTACTGACAGCCAACTATCTGAAGCTTCTCCAGAAGAAACTTTCCTTCCACTGTGCATGTGCTGCCTTGATTTGAGCAGAATAGAAGTAGCCTTCAGATGACTTCCAGTGACGTGCTTTTCCCATCTCACTAAAGGGCAGACTCACTAAGTTCACAGCCCACTTTCCTCCTGCATTTGGTATCTCTCATGTGGCTGGGACAGACCTAGCTGTTAGGACACTGCAGGCCTACAGACTCCATTTGCACTTTGTCTGGTTGGAATTGAACCTACTTACAACCAGATTTCTCCTAACAAGCTCTTCTGTGAAACTGCCTTTTAAAGGTAATTTTCCATCAATGATGAGGGAAAATGGTGAGGATCAGCTCAAGTAAGCATTACAATTTGGCATCTGTTCAAATAAGATCAAATATTTTGAGATTTGCTTCTTGTTGAAGTCTCTATCAACTCCTGAAATTACTGGCAGTTGCTTAATGCCTTCTGGCACTCTCCCTTTCAGCCACTAGCATACAATATCCACAATATCCTTGGGGTTTTCATGAGAATTGCTTCTTTCTAGTACACTCCCAGGACTACTATCTTTTACTCAAATGAGGAATACTGTGTGATGAACTTCTTCCTCAGATTCAGCTGAAATCATTAAGCAACAGTTGAACATAAACCCAATGCTTAAATCCGAAAGTTAAATAATCTAGCCCAAGATTTCTGTAACAGTTTGGTGCAAATTAGGTTGGCTCCTGGTTTTATAAAAGCTGGCTGAATTCCTAGATTTTGCAGACACCTGTTAGCAGCCCTTAGCCACATCTTTGGATTTTACTTCTAATACAATGGCACTACTCCAAAAAAAATTTCTCCAGCAGGTAACACAGATGGGCAATCAGCACCTACCAACCAGATCAGTGTGAATACTGTGTGCGATAACAGCTAGAATGAGGATTCACTGTGTTTATCTGACATGCTATTCTAGCTGACATATCAATTTAGGTAATCTGACATTCAGCTAACATTTCCTGCACAAGAGCTGTTTACAGCAGGGATACTCAAATGGCAGAAAGCCTGTCCAGAAGAGCCAGGTGGCAAGTGAGTGTCATGTAATCACAGAGTGGTTTGGGTTGGAAGCGACCTTTAAAGATCACCCAGTCTAACCCCTTGCCATGAGGGGGTCACTTAGATGTTTCAGAGGTAGCACAATGTTCCCCAAATTCCTGTAGAAAACTTGTATTTGTCTCTGCTCCCCTGCTCTCTGAGGAGTAGCTGCAGATAGTTCCCACAATCCCAGCCATGAAAGCAGCATCAGCATGGACAGACCTAGAACAATCATGATGCCTCTCAGACCCAGCAGAATTAACCAGAGGACTTAAAAGTCAATTATCTTGGGATTAGAAAAAGTATGGAGCAGCCTTGGTGAACAGACACACAGTGAAGTGTAGGTCCTCTATTCCTTGAGAAGATCTTGTTGATGTCTAGTGATATGCAGGAACAAGATCACAAAACCTGGTATTCCACCTGTGTAAAATTCTTCTTCAACCTCAAATTGTTTTACGGATGTCCATTAAGCCTCACCCTCCCTCCTCTGATGTTTGCTGTATGCCCATTTTGCAGATGCCCCAGATGAGACATCTACAGGTAACTGCTAGCTGGAGAACACTGCATAAGAGGAAGAATCCTGATTCCAAATCACTCTGGTCACTGATATTCCTTTTTCTAGAAAACCTTTAAGCTTGAGCCATACAGAGGTCAGAAACATAAGTTAACAGACTCATTATTACTTTTACGCATAGCACCCAAGAAAAGCAACAGGAAAAAAATCTGGCATTCCTTTCCCACTGTCTACGCACCCTGGAAGCTGTCAGAAACATCTTACTGAGCTTAATGGAATCAATACCGTTTGCATTATCAATTAAGATTGTCAAAGCTGTGTTGTCATTAATTACAGGAGATTTTTGTGATGTTCAGTTGTGTGCCTAAGAAGAGGGACTTTTACAGATCATTCTGTTTAAGTCTGATACAATGATACTCTAGGGTCTCTTACATACTCCAGGTGTTACTAAAAAGCAGGTAATGACTGAATAATACATTACCTAGATTGGGAGTAGGAAAGCTATAGCTGTGAAGCAGCTCTCATACCAACACTGTATCATATGATTGGCCATGAGTCTATTGATGGTATTGAGGTTACTCAGTAATATAAGTCCCTTGCTATGACCAGCCTGAACTGATGTCATCAAGTCTTCAGCAAAGCTGTGGGATGATGTCTGATGTGTTGCAATGGCTTTGATGGTCTTTAGCAATAATATTCATTCCCCTCCAGGCAGATGTTTGTAGATCCGTTCAATGAATATTTCTTCAAGGCAATTTACTAGTAGCCTGGTTTCCACAAACTGCAGCAAACAAGAAAGGCATCATATAAGAAAGACTTTGAATATTCGAGATGTCTCTTTGAACCTCAGCAATGACTACTGCAACAAATGGAGTTCTTCAAAATGTTTAATCCGTACTTCACCTTCTCTGGGCTCTCCTGTTACCCCTCTCCCTTTAAAACACTTTCCTTTTCTTTTGGAGAAATACTCTATTAGCTTAATTTACAGAGATTTCAGGCACCGACAGTTATTGCAGACCTGGAATTTTAGATGTTAGGCCCTACATTGTTATGATGATTCATAAAAATATAGCTGAAGACAGTCTACCAAGCCTTCTATCCATCTCACCACTACTACAGCAGTGTTCCTACTAATAACTTAACTCATGATTTCTGTAATCCATTGATGAACTGTCCCATAAGGACTCAGAAAGATACCTAAGTGCAGCATTTAAAATCTATACACATATATATTAGTATCACATAATACATATCCTGCAAATTGTGAGATTTACCAACCAGTAATCAGTCTAGGTACCAGTCTAGATACTGCATTCCCTGGTTTGGGTGCTAAGGGTTTTAAGAGAAGGCTTTTTTCCAGTATGAAAAATATCTGCGGCAGTTAGACTG
Source organism: Psilopsiagon aymara (assembly GCA_024733675.1). Lineage (NCBI taxonomy): Eukaryota > Metazoa > Chordata > Aves > Psittaciformes > Psittacidae > Psilopsiagon > Psilopsiagon aymara. The sequence goes on along the minus strand of JANRGW010038228.1, from coordinate 59,032 downwards.
AAATTTTCTGAAGAAATGTACCTGAATAGAAAAATGAGCTTGAATTCCCAGCCGGCGCCTCAACTCAAGCTACATCATAACACCATCAGTGAAGTAAAGCAAGGATGTGCAGTGGCTGAAGGGGACATTTCTAAAGGACATTAGCAAAGCTGATATTCAAATGGAATGGTCCTTACTCCCATGACAACCACATTTTTTCTCTTTTGAAGAAAGGAAGTTATCACCCTGAATGTTCTGCCTAGAAAAAATTCTTCTAACATCATCCAAGGGGCATAAAAGCTAATGGAAAGATTCTTCTACCAGTCAATTGGGTTTTTAATTTATAGATTTTTTCCAACATACATTAATTTGTTTATGAAAGACAGTGCTCACAGCTTTGTACGGGTTATTTCCAGGTTTCAACCTATCAGAAATAACAAGTTAAAAAGAAACATCTTCATCACCCACCATTCTCATATTTTAAACAAAAACCTACCTGTGCATGTGGTTAAAATACTAACCATCCATGGATAGGGTATGCCCTATTTTGTAGAATAACTTATCTCAGTGACAACAGCTGAGACCAAAAAATGCAATGTTCCAGGAAAAAGGCATTTCCATCAACGCTCTTCTGTTTAAAATGAATAAATAAATAAATAAATAAATGTGCCATTGCTCTTATTCTTTCCCTCTCTCTTGCTCCCTCTCGTCTGGTTGCTAATTTGGGTTTCCCAGCAGCCCTTCAACAGAGAAAGCCAAAACCAGGGGGTAGATCCTCAGGCACTGAATGTTGTTAAGTGCTCTGCTGAAGTCACTGAAGCTGTGACAATTTACGCCAACTAAAGATCTGCCTGCAGTCAACTGTTGTCCTTCCTTCTCCTCCACCATGCCTCCAAAGTCTTATGTATCTTGTATGGTAATTCACTCCATATTATTAGGAATACAAGAGAACAGGAGGGACTTCCCTAGATTAAATGCTTTCTGTCCAAGGCTTGCATAAAAACACACAAAATTGCGAGCAATCAGAATGCGCCACATGAAAATGATGATGGAAAACACCAGTGAACAAACTGGGGTTTTGCCAACAAAGCCTGTCTCTAAGGGATATGTTACTGTAGGTTTTCTTAGAGAATAAAAACATAATACTGGTTGCTGCTTTTATTATCATTATTATTATTATTTTTAATAAACATTGTCTTACTTTCTTGTACTCTGCTTTTTTTCTTCTCTCCATAAATTCTTCCCCTCCCTCTACATCTCCATATGTTTAAATGGAAGATGGCACATTAGCAACCATGCCAAGTACAACTGAAGAAGTATGCAGGTGAACAGTGTAGGCTATCGGATGAATGAGAGGAATGCCCCGTATTTTCTTTGTGGATCATCTGGTTAGTGCTGAAACAGAGCTGATGCTCTGTATCAGAAGTCCCTCTCAGGCAAAGCAGGTGATAAAGTCACCAGTCAGTGTGGCAAACCACAGTGCACTCAGCCACCTGTGGGCACACCAGCTGAGCTGCCTGCACTGCTACAGCATAGGTCCCATAGGAATTGCAAGGCAGAGACAGTACTGTGCAAATACGGCTACCTGCTTGCAGGGTTGGGCCAGCATCAAGTGGGACCTAACCCAAACCAGCCACTGTCTTGTAAATAGTGGGGTCAGAATAATTCCCCAAGCTATGGTAATGTGTTGTCTGCATGCTGGGGTGAGATAACAGCAAGCTCCATTTGACTCACTGTCTGCAATTGCATCTTCCAAAAAAGGACGGACGGACGAACGGACGGAAGGAAGGAAGGAAGGAAGGAAGGAAGGAAAGAAGGAAGGAAGGGGAAAAGGGAAAGGGAAAGAAAGGAAAGGGAAAGGGAAAGGGACACTCTCCCTAGCAGAGTTCATCCCACCTATTTCAGGATGGGCTGGCTTACTCTTCAGAGGTACTGTTCTTTCTCCACTGTCTCTAGAGGACATCTTAGGTACTTTTAGACAGCTAAGAAAAATGAAATTATTTACACTCAGGTGCCAAAACCGGCTCCTTCCAATTTTAAAATTTGACAGATAGAATTAATCAGTGAAATGAACTGACTCAAGATAATATTAAAGAAAAGCAATTAATAGGAGGCAACCCAAGATAAAGAAATCCAAGTTCTCTGCTGATGTAAGGGAGTGAAATTTTTGGTTACTATCTGTTATTAGAAGAACATTATATTTCTACAAAGAAAGCTTTGTATTCCAGTTCATGAAGTACAGAAAACCTGTCGATTGTGCCCAAAATGCCAGCCTAGTAATTTCCAGTCTAGTAGTTTTGACAGTCTTAACGAACATGCTCAGCAAAAAACAAGGACTGGAATATGGAGAGAGCTATATTAGGTGGACTGACAGGCTCTTTGAGAAAGACTCTGTAGGACCTGCCCTAAATATTCTTAGCCATTCTGTGCTAGTCCTTCCTTCCTTTCTTAAGCATGAAATTCACTTACATATTCCTAAAAAAAAAAGAAAAAAAAAAAAAAAAGGGGAGGGGGTGAAGCAGGAATTGCCATTCTAATGTACAAGGATATTTACATAACCAGGGCAAACCCCTGCATTTGAAAAATGCCCTAAATACATATTTTACGAGGGAGTGCAATGATTCCAAAGAGGTCAGTAATATGCATTTTAAGTATAATTAACTACATATTTACACAACCAAGACAATAATCTCTACTAAGGATTTTTATATTTTCCACATTGCCACATTACAAAACTGAACTGTTATTAATCCATACAACCCCACATTAACTTCTAGATACTGCACGTCCTTAGAGCATTGCAGCACTTCAGTGTAACAAGCATACACTGGAGCCTAGAAATTTCCTCATGGGGAAATGAGGGGTTCCCTCTCTGGGTTTTGCTCAATTATAAGTTGTCTTCCAAGAGATCTCCTGGAACCGCAGTTTCTCTGCTGCAAGCAGTATCCTGCTCGAGCCACCGCTGAGCTGCTCCAAGGATGGGATTAGCGCTTCCTAAAAACCCCAATTCAGAACAGCATTTCTGAATTAATTGTGCCTACATAGGCACATGTCTGCTCTGCATGGTCATTCTTGAGCGCAAATGCACACATGGCAGGGAATCCCCTTTCTTCCTCTGGCAGGAAAACCCAGTCTCCTCAGGGGCTCACAGAGAGCATGCTGGAATTTGGTGCTTTGGGTGTGACAAGGCAGGGGGAGATGCAGAAAGGGTCTGTGCTGACATCACCAACAACCTCTCCTAAACAACTTAATGTAGTGAACAGATGAATGATATGAAAAGAAAGCTTGATCTCCCTCCTCTGTACCTTGTGAAATTTCCCCATCAGAAATGGAGAAGTTTCTAACAGTATTTTTACCTACTTTTTTTCCTTGCCTTCCTTTCTCCCAGGCTCAATCCCAATGACAGAGGTATCAATGAGTTTCAGCAAATGGGAGAGGCTATATGGTGTTTTCTTTTGGTAATTCACCATCTACAATCAGTGCAACTACTTCAGTGTATCTGAGGGCACAACATTTTTTTAAAAATAGACTAAAAATAATAAATTATGAAACATTTTAAAAATTAATGCATGCCCCACTTTAAGCAGCTGTCAAATTCATCTGCTTCTCCTCCCCACAGGAGAACACCTCTTCCCCGAAGTGTCAAAACCCTGAAGGCAGCCAAATACAGAGCTTTGGCCGGTGTGGAGGGACAAACATTGATCATTAAAAGTACTGTCTGCCTTTAAATTCACGTTGCCCCTTTTCTCCACCACTTCCAGCACTACCTCATCAGCAGAACCTGAATTCCCTCCAACAGCACGCCCAGCAGCGCACCTGCCATCTGGTACATGTGCTTCATCCTCCCCCTTACCCGCTGTGGAAGTAGAAAGCTGTGCGTGCAGTCAAGTCCTTTGGTACTGTTTTTTTGGGAGGGGGATTATTCACATTTTCATATTTTCAGTTTCTACATGAAGACAGTCCTCGTGGGAAAACCCTTACATTAGACTGCAAGTGGATAAAGCTTAGATGGGCAAGTGGAGGAGTCACAGGTTGGAGGAATAAGCCCAGACAACTAGTTGTGAGATTGCTCTTGGGAACAGTCAACAGCCTTGTATCAGTCAAGTCTGTGATGTTTTTACAGCACCTCCGTTTGCTGACTGAACTTTAAGCATTTATTTTGCCTCAGCTGCCTTCTCCTGCTCTTGCTCTCAGGCTCCTCACAATACTTCTCTGAGGCTCTGACCTCACTTCTAAGAAACTGAGGAAAACTTCTAGAAAAGAAAAAAAAAAATCCAGCTCTGACACATCCATCTTGTTCTTGTTCCCTTTATGCTCCTTCACACATTCTGCTATTGTATCAGGTCCAGTTCAACAAGCACTATCTCCATTGATAGCAGCTTTAATCAGCTGGGAATCCAGTATCAAAAAAAAGACCAAACATGGTCAGAGAAATCATCTCAATGGTATTGCCTCTTCAGCATCTCCAGCCACTGCCAGGGTATAGGAGGACACTAGGGACACCAAACAAATTCACATTCCATGCCCAAAAGAACTATCACATGATAATAAATAGCATCACAGGCCACTGGACCATGAAGAAGAGAACACTGCTGAGACTACTGATAGATTTTAAACAGGTTTGCCTCCTTTTCTTTTCCCTCCTGGAAAAACAAGGAGTCTGGCTGTCAGCATAATCTATGCTACCTGACAGTCAAACATTTTCATAAACAGTTGTGGTAATTTCTTACTCAAATTAAGAGTATGATAGTATTCACACACAAAACCACATGCATGCACACACATCATTTGAAGAAGGCTCCAAAGTAAGGCTATCTTTGACCACTGCATGCAGACATGAAAGCTGTTGCATAGTCTCCTTACAAATTTTTCTCTCTGCCACAGACCCAATGGCCTGAGCACAACCAATATACAGACATCAGAATGGAGTCAGCACAGAAAATAACAAGCCTCAGTGGGGTCATCAAGGGAAGAAATCAATCAAGAAAGTTAGGCAACCAACACAAGTAGACTGAGAAAGCAGTTGTGTTTTAAATGGCATACATTTCTTAGGCCATAAAGCTGACACTGGGACTGTACACTTGCATTCCAACCCGACACATTTATTGAAGAAGTAGAAAGCTAATGTTGACCTCTTAACAATTGCTGTCCATTGTAAATCACTGCAAGACCTCCCTTGAAGCATATTGCCTCCATTTATCTCACAGGCATCAAGGAACCCTCTTTCCCTCCTTAACTGGTTGTTTGCCCATTAAATCAAAACACTGCCTTGTGGAGAGAGGACTGGTTCACAAAAGCCGGAGTGGAAGACAGACCACTCCAATATAAGGTTCAAAATGGGGTTGGAGGATATACATGACTTGATCTCAATTTGCCATGTGTTTGTTGCAAAGATTTGACTTTGGTTTATTTTCCCTTCCGGAAAAAAATGGTGCTCCTATGATTTGTCAGTGCCCCAGGAAAGAAAGTACTATAGAAACCAGCAGCTCTTCAGGATCGGGTACATGCACTGATTTGCTACTCTTTGAGATGAATGAAGATTAACAGTTTCTGGTGAGTTGCTCAGATACAATTTTTCCTGCAGAGTTAATATAGGACTAAAATGGCAGAATTTAACGCTATAATTATAATTTTCAAAAATATGGCTTATGCTGAAAAATTGCAAGAGTGCCTTTTTTTCTTTTCTTTTTTCTTTTTTTTTTTTACCAAAAAGCATCCTTTGTAATTCCTTTATTATTCAGCAGAAGATGAACTGATAAACAATTACCACGGCAAATAGGAAGAAAAGTTTGTAGATGAGATATTTCTATTACTTTCCCATCATCTGGACTCTGAGGACTTGGTCAGATGTGTTCTCTGCTAAACTTATTCCTTCTGTGGTCAGCATTCTTTTCTCCTACTGAGAAAAAGCAAAAGTGTCCCATTTAGTCACATAGTAGGAAAGAGCAATAGCAAAAAAGCAGCAGTAAGGTTTCTGTGGAAAAACACAGCATTCACAATTTGTACTTCACCCATGCAGGAGAGGGTACAGCTCTACAGCGTCACCCTAGTTCATCCAGGGAGAAGAAGTCAAGAGCTGTGGTATACGCATAAAGTCTGAGGGCCTCGAGTCAAGGCATATGCTTCAGCATCTGCCTGTGCCGAGGTGCTATGGCCAGACTGAGAGATGAAGCAGCCGCCCAAGACAGAGTGCACTGGTGCAGGGGAGGGGTACCCACAGATGTGGTCTTGATTTACTCACAGACTGCATATAAGCCAGATAGTTTTATGCTCTGTTATTAATGTTAACCACAAAACTAGAAGGGTTCTGCACAGCTAGTAAAGACAGCAGTGTGAAATCCAGGAGGGCCAAGCCACTCCAGAAATGTGAAGCTGTAGAAAAAGTTAATACGTTTTAGAGGAAACAGGCTTACTGTTTCCAAGGGACCCGGGGATCTCCATGTGCATAGCTCACACGCCTGGCCAAAGCAGGCTTTGGACAGACTTCAAGTGAAATCTGCAACTATCTCTGTTTCCACTGCCAGAAGTTTAATGGTGCTGTGCAGCAAAGTGCTTGCTGTCGAATGACAGAGGGTTGGAAAACTAGATCAGATACATGCATGTCTCTGGAAAAATGCACTGAAAATCAGGAAAGCCTCCCATCATTTTGATAAAGCAATCCTCCTTTCGAAAACCAGTTTCAAATCTCTTCTATCCATAGTGGACAGGCAACAAGCTGGGCTCTCAGATCTGTCATACATAGCACAGTGCTACCATGCCATGAAAACAGAATTTCCTGTAAAATCCAGACCTTCTCACAGAATGAGTTTTAAAACCAATCAAGGAAGAAAGCTGTTTCTACCCCTTAAAATGATTTAGGAAAGTGAGAACTTTAAAGGAGTAACTTGATAATATTTATGTTCTCATGGGTCAGCGCTATTATCCTCAAGAAGGCCCACTAAGTCTGAAGCCTAAAGTGAATTACCTGTGCTAGGCCCTGCTTGCTTCATATCCTAACCCAAGCCCTCAGCTTTTCCAGTTTCCAACTCCTCTCACACCAAGAAAGTATTCTGTCGCAACAACTATGAAGGTACTTGCGGAAAGGGAAGAAGAAATGAAGAGACCTGGTCAGAGGTGTCCAAAGTCAAGGCAGACCCATATTTGCCTGCTCACACTTTGTGCCCTGGTTACTCTTTTTATGGACGCTCTCCGATGCTGTGCGTATTTGGCCTTCATTTTTAAGACTAACACTTCTATGTTCCATTGGATCTATTTGTCTGAAAAATGAATTACAAGTTTAGGCGCACATGGAAACAGAATGGATCTTCAGAAACTACATTACCAAGAAAAGAAATAAAGAATCTAACACTTAATCTTAACAAATGAAAAATAAAATGAAAGCAGGAAAGAAGGCTATGCTTTTGAGATATTAAAAAGTGAGAAAAGCAATGATTAAAAAAGAAGTTATAACTAATTTTCCTATTATTTATGCAATACAGACGAATAAAAAGTTGTTTTAAAAAGGTCTTTTAAATTGCTTACAATGAACATAGCTAAAACAACTATTTTTATCTTTCTGGTTTCAGAGAAAAGCTGTTTTTCTGACCAGAACAATTACGCTTCTAATGGGGAATAAAGGGAATTGGCTACCTACAGATACACAAACCAGTGATGCTGGAGTCACTACACAGCATTCTGCTACTTAAATTGGTTTCATCTGTGAATTTTATTTCTCCACAAAATGTATGTACTTTTTTTATTAGAGGCTCTCCATTGCCCAATGGAGTTAATACTTAGCTTTACAAGCAGAAAGCTTTCTGTTTTAAGGAAAAAAAAAAAAGACACTACAAAAAGTAAAACAGTGGATACAATTTACAGCTATAAAAAAAAAACAAACCCACACAGAAAAAAGGAATATAAAAACCTGGATTAAACACTGACTTTGCTGTTGCTACCAATGGGAAATGCTGTTGCATGCAATTATTATCTGTGCTATGTTGAAAACCCACCAGTATCAGCTGTTGCCAGAAACAAGGAAGCAGATCACACGCACGACTCACTGTCACACTTCTTATATCTCTAGAAGATTTTATTCCACTGGCATGATATTGAAAACTTCTTACACAGTGTCTATCCAGGAGGACTGCATTTGAATTATCCCTCAGAAGGCTGTCTGGAAGTTGGGTGTCTCGGTAGTTTTGCTTGCTTTCTTAACATTGCATTATTGCTCAAGGCTGCACAGATCTCTTTGTAATAACTGAAAGGAACTAAACTGAGGAAACATTATCTTTTAGAAAAGTAAAACCAAATCAAGATTTGGATTCAGGATGGCTTAGCAGAATGAATACTTATTGATGGTCTTCACATCTTCTAAGGCTGCATTTTATTGACTTCCCCAACATTTTTCTGTTGCTTTTTCATTAGTAAAAAAACTCATTCTAGGTATAAACCCAGGGCACTGCTGAAGCACATATTCCTGTAGTATCCATTCTCACCAGTGTAATAGCATATGAAGAAGAAATGGTGAATGAGTAGAAGAGAGGGACAGTACAGAGACACCAAATCTTCAAAGGCTTCTAAAGGGAAGTAAGCTCTCACAGTGAGATTGTCAAAGAACTGATCACACAGCTTTACTCTTATTCCTGTGTCAGAGACAAGTTTCAATTACTCCTCAAGCAGCAAGGGTGTAGCAGAAGCAATAAGAAGGTAGTGAGGTAGGACCAACTGCCCTGGAGTCAGCTTTGTCTTGGCTTTCACAGATCTGCAGAAGGACTTACTCTTTTTATACTGAACAGGTTCCCCAAATGAAAATAAGACTTTCCAATAGGTCTTAATAATTCATAGGCTTGAGCAATTCTGTCCTGGTAGGACTCTGAGAGGAGCAGAAAGCAGTGGGTGGCAACCAAGAACAGAGTTAGCCACGGTAATCATAAGGACGTGCCAAAGGTCTCAGCTTTTTCATGTGGTGAGAGCATAACCTTAAGCTTGCAAAAAATATTTTCCTGTTCCTCACAATTGTAAAGGAAATAATTACAAGTAAGACAAAGAATAATTGTCTGCCTCCACCTGTAGGAAGCCTGCAAGAAATTGTTATACAAGGTGTAAGCAGTCCCTTCTCATATTAACCTCAATCACAGCATGTGTATAGCAAGGAAGCTGGTCCATAAAAGTGCCATGTGAGATACATGGAAGGTTCCCAATGCCTTAATTAACCTGTGACTTTAGACAGCAGTTTAAATGTGGCTTCTCCAGCTCAGCTTACAATGTTTCGGCATGAATCTACTGCGGTAGATTGCTGTAACACCAGTAAACCAGAAGACTTAAGTTTCTGAGCTGTCAATTTGGTAATCTGTATTAAAACTAAATTCACTTAAAAATTAATTTGAAAACAAACAGGTCAGATAACACTAACTTTGATATGTTACAGCTTTTTAGAAAAGACAAAACAAAACCATACTGTGCACAGTTGGAGGTTCTACAGGATCCTAAAACAGGATCCCACGGTGCCTTTTAAAGCAAATTGTTAAATCAGGACTATGCATGTCACTACAGAGCTGTCAGATGATATGGTTCCCAAGTTTCAACATTCTCTCTCTCTTTTGCACACAAGTATGTACACAAATACTCCCACAGATTCAACAGAGCTCCTGCATACACCTCTGCCAATCCCTTGACTACGTATGTATGACTTCTACTAGAATTGGCACAAGTACAGTGAGAAAAATAACGTATTACTGTCTGTGTCATAATCCATACAGTGGTGCTTTCTACCACTGCCATTTGTTGTTTATGAAAAATTCGGTTTATGCAAAACGATTGGGAATATTGAAAAATGAGAGGGGAGAGAACATCAGGAACAAATATTTTTTTTTTATGACCCTTTGGAAGAATAACATTTAGAATAAAGAACACCACCACCCTCCATTCTGAACTCAAATGAGTCCATTTAGGCATTTAAAATAATAGCCTACAGTTAGTTACTAATGCAATTTACTAATTAAACTATCATAAGCTTAGACTAGGAAAAAAAAACCAGAAAAGAAACACAACACAAACACAAGGGTGTAGGAAAAGAAAAACACACCACAAAAGAAGACTGGGGAAGGGCTGGGGTGCAGGCAAGCCAAGCTCCTCAAATGAAATCCCCTCACCATTCAGCAGCTTCTCACCACCTTCATGGCCCTGATTTCTCTCTGAGGTTCTCTACCAGGTTTTGCTCTCTACTCACTCTGTGAGATCAGAAAAATTTCCATTTTCTGCCAATAAGGGAAACCGATCACCAAATTCAGGATCTTGTCTGATAGGCTGTCTTTGATTCAGCACAAAGCATTGTGGTTATGTTTTAAACCAAGAATAAGAGTTATCCAAGGTATTTTTAGCCTTCTAGAAGGATGTAAAGTGTCTTTCAACACATCAGGTCAGAGGAAGGCTTGTCTTGCTAATGAGATGCTGCATAAGAGTACCCATGACCTAAGTCCCTTTGTCCCCCAACCTATGGGGATCACTGTTAACAGTAACGCAAAAAAACCCTTTCTCCCAGTCTTGAGAGATGTCATTTTTAATACTTTAGGGAAATAGTTAAGAGATTATGGTACACATGTCCCAAAAGACACTGCCACTTGAGGCCCTGTAATGATGTAAAAACATAAAATAATTTTTAAAACTTAGACATCTTTCTCTCAAAGGACAAATGTCCATATGGGTAAAACAGTGCTCTAAATATTGTGGGGAGCAGAACGACAAAAGAAAGGGAGATCAGGAAAATGGCACCTGTACCCTGACCATTTCTTGCCAAAACTCGGTCTCATTCCCCACTCACTGGGATGGGATCCATCGAGGTGGGGGCACCAGGGAGTGGGATGAAACAGAGTAAATGACCCATGCAACCGGGCAGCAGCAGCAGGCAGGAACTCAGGCAATACATGGAAAAGCAAACCCAGCACACTCTAGACAATCGCTGTTTTTTGTTATTACATGTTTCCTGAGGAGCTGAGAGAATGTCATCTTTGAAGAAGATTAAGGGTTAAGATTAAGGGAAACTGTTAGAAATGGTGCAGACCTCAAATGAAGAGCATGAGGAGACCTCACTTGGATTTGTGCAAACTAGCTGTCACAGTGCAAGATAAGGAAAATCAACACTGCCTCATCTCTGACCACAAAGACCTTAATTTCTCAATGGCACTCCAGAAATAATAATTCATCCTCATTCAGGTTTGAGTCTTCCTCTTTTTCATATCATTTCCAGCTCCTCAGAGAACCTTGTCTTTTCAAATCCCTCCCTTTTTCTTGAGGATTCTCTCCCTTCTTGTGGTTTTGAAGGCATTTAAATCCAGATACCAAGCATGGTGGTTTGAAAGGTTAGTTTCCTGTTTGACTGACCATTCTTGATCCATTATCTTCCCAGCACTGCCCAGTGCAATAGCAGTAACATTTGTCAAAAGTGGAAAAACAGATGACAAAGCCAAACATAGATATATCTATCTGTAGGTCTATTATATAGATTTACTACAATGCAAAATAACTACAAGTACAATACGCTTCCAAACAAATCTAATATGGACATAAAATACACACCCATACGTACCCCTCCTTTCTTCTATGGGGCCACTGAATGGACTGTAGTTGGTGGGGGGGGAAGCTTTTCCTATGTGCAGTTTCTTTAAAGTTCACCCAGTAGAGCAGTGGGGGGCTCTGAGGAGTTCTGGCCAAAGCAATGGGCATGATTAGGACAGGGAGTGTTGACAGCCTCATTGCCACAAACCAGATCCCATCAAAATACACTGGCCCACTGCAGATGAGACCTTGTCTCTGAAATGATGCACACCTGACATCTTCTGCCACCTTTGCACATCAGAAGAGACAGTCAGCAACTGACTGAAGGTCCAGTTTTGTGAACTGGGGGTTTATGTCTAAATTCATCTGACCTAACATTAGGCATCTAGTTCAGGGGCTGAGGTGAGAAGCACAGTCATGTCACTCCCTTCTGTAGCCTGATATGAGGCACTTTAAGAAAGCACCTCAGGTCTTCAGCCAAGGGTGATCGCACTGCTCATACAGGACCTCATGTCAGTTGGGACTAACCCAGGTCTTTATTAACAAGTCTCTTTGTCTATCAGTACTTTTTGAAGCTGAAAGGACTGAGAAGTCCTGGATGAGGAAATTGCATCTCTTCACTCATCTAAACAGGAATGTCCAGGGTGCAAAAGGGCAACAGTAAATCTGTCTTTTTTTGTTCCTTGGTTTATTCTTGGCTATGGTCTGCATTTCTTGGAAAATTCCTCCATCTCTCTGCTGGCAGATCAGTTTTACACTGGTCACACGTGCTGCTTTAGCAGCAGAATTACTTAGTTTTCCCCACAAAGTACTATGTGATACAGAATGAACATTTCTGACTTTATGAAGCAGTAAAGTCTATTATTCAACTTGTTTAATAGTTTAAGTGATTGTTTTGTATTGAAAAAAAATAATCAAGAATGTTTTCCTTCACAATCTCTCTCTCACTCTTTTTTAATCTGATGTTTCAATGGTTTCAGGATCAGGGAAGTGGTTATTTTTGACAAAACATTTAGAAAGACAATCTTGCAATGGTAGTCTCTACCAAGTAAGTGCTCAAATGAACAGAGCTCATAAATGATTAATATAACAGCAGTGAGATAACCCTGACAAGTACATCTGGTGTTTGTTAACTGAAGATTATTTCTTTTAAAGTTTTAATTGGGCCATGTTAATTGGATACTTTCATTTAGTAGACATATTTCATATCACAAAGTTAAGCCAGGTTTTGTTCAGTAAAACTGTAAACATGCAATTAATTACAGAAAAACATGGACCCCTCCTGACACTTGGAACACACGAACTCTTAAAGTCATTTTCATGGGAATTTACTCCCTAAAATCAAGTGGACTCACATGACTGAGGTCTTGTATAATGTTCTGTAAACTGAGTGATGTCTCTGTAATTATCTTAAGCCTGCTCAGCACCTGTCAAGAGCACTTCTTGGTACAAATACCTTGTGTACTTCAGCAGGAGTGTCTCCATGAGAAAAAGCTAGAAGAACAGGGCTGTGACAGCCCTAGGTTTCCCTTGCCTCTTGGAGCAGAACATAGTGTTGCCTGCATAAAGGAAGGCAGCAGCTCTGCTTTTGTGCCAAGAGGGTCTGAGCCACTCAGGAATGGCTCTGACAGTGTTTATCAGTAATCTTTGCTCATAGCACTGTGATCAAAGCCAAGAGGGTGTTAACACACAGAGAACAAGAGAAAATGTACTACCATGTCACCTGGATTATCCAGAGTAAAACTGGAAACCACCTTTCAAAAAATACTGCCAGAAAGTCTGTACCAGCCCATTCTGCTTGTCAGCTCAGCTACTTAACAGCACGGGGACTGGGTCACTGCCAGTCCCCTCTTCCCTGGAAATAATGGGTAAATAGGAGAGCTTCCCATCTACTATGGTACATTTTCATCGACTTGAGTTTCAGCTTTTTAACTTTTCCTCCCTTCCTCTCTCTCTCCCCTTTCTCCCTCTCTCCCTTCCTCACTTTCTCCCTCCCTTCCTTCCTTCCTCGCACCTCTCTCTCACCTTCTCCTTGCCCCTCCTTCCCCTTCTATCTTTCCAAAATTAGCCAAAACTATTGCACAACAAACATACAAAGGCCATTACAACAGAACCACTCACTCATCCTTACCTTTGCAAGCTTTCCAGAGCTCTGTACAAGTTCCTTTCACAATGAGAGCAGTGTTGTGAAAGAACATGAGAAACCACAAGAACAATGTTATTTATGAGAACAACTTCTACTTTTGTTTTAGAATAAGAAGAGGTTTTCATCTACAGCTATGATGTAGAACTACATAAACTAAGTGTATATGTACAGAGGTACACCCTGTCAGCACAGACCATAACACTCATTTTCTGGTAGACTGAAATTATGATTGTACAGAAGTACCTAGTGCATTGTGTAGGTGTGATAATACTTCTACATGAGTGGCTACACAGCTATATGGAGAATAACTATATGTTGTCTATTTTCATTATGTGGTAGCCGTAAAGCTCATTTGCACTGAATTAATTAAGTTGTTCCTGTTACAGATTCATGCCAGCAGGAGTTATGATTGATTTAAAGTAGTTCCAGCCATGCTCTCCTTGAACGTATGTCAGAGGTCTGCAGCTGAGTGCCCATGTAAATTAGTCTACTACAATTTGCCCTTCATTAGCCATCAGGTTTTGCTTTGAAATGCCCCCGAGGAAACTATGACCTACTCTATGATCTGTAGAAAACACACTTTACCCCCATAGGCCCAGTTCAGGGCAGTGTTAAGCACAAGCCTTGTTTTAAGTTAGTGGATATACTGACTTGTTTCAGCACAACTACTCATGAACTTATAGATATGCTCCTGCACATACTTGCTGAACGCAGAGCTAAAAGCTGGATCAGCCCAAGAAACCAAATACATGCTCTACGATCACTTTCGAACATCCAAAGGCATTTTTTTTCACATTTTACCTTGGACAAAAAGACAAATTACAGATATTTTCAAGGGACTAAAATCCATTACTTCATTCTTAGTACACAACATGTCTTCCAGATTTCCAGCTTAAGCACTAACGACCTTGGGGAGTCACAGCTCTCTGGCAGCATCGTGGTGGAAACCACACTAAGACTACGGATGTAGGACTCCCAGATCATGAACTGGGTAGGAAACAGGAAGCCCTTAGAGGCCTGGTTGAAGAGCTAGGTCTGACAACAAGGCTCCCTCCACAATGAAGATGAAGAAACCAGAGGAACCAGCTGACTTGGGAGTCTTGAAACCATGAGGTCCACTTCCTTGGGCAGAGTATGCAGTAGGGATTTTATGTAGCTGAGGACCCCAAAAGCCCCTGTACTCCCCACTTTGTTGCCATCTTCCAGGCAGAATTCCAAGTTACCATGTAGCTGAGCTGGCGGCAAGCCTATATGAGGCTTCTGAGAAAACCTGCCTGACAGACAAGGTCACATTGGAGCTTGGGGGAGAGAGTGTGACTGGAACAAAATCAGCTGCAAGGAGCATGTTTCCATATGATGTTTTGCATCTGAAAAAATCGCTTTATTCTATGGAAGAAACATTCTTCTGGAAAATTTCCATCGCCTCAACTTAAATGGCTATCATCTGCCACAGTCTTGCCTTCAGACTTACAGAATTGGATCACTGTTTACTTGCTGCAGAAAGTAATTGGAGTAATTTCTGCAGCAGATTGTTTCTCCAAGCAAGCTTCATTTGGCCACAGGAAATGATACAGTATGTAGCCCCACCACTGTGCATGCTACATCAGATCAGAAATATGATAAAAGGAGAATATTCCCATAACACAAAATACTCTCTCTGGAAAACAAAATCTGTTGGATACCTGAGTTATACAAGTTATCCTACAGTTATCAAATAAATGAGTGGGAGCAGCCTTGAGACTCCACTCCACTACCTAGACCTTCCTTTTCCTCCACTAAGTTTGGCATGAAGAGCTCACCTTACCAGGTTGTAGTGGTTAAGAAATACCATTGGAAAGAAATTTGCTATCCAATCATTAATAGGCTTTCAGCCACTTCAAAGCTGTTCATTTCTAACAGTTTTAATTCTCTTCAGCCACTAGCTGTCTCCCTGCCAAAGTCAAGTTAAATAGTTAAGAAGTCATTAGGAAAGCCTTCAGATATGAAAGCCATGCCTCAAAATCCAGCTCTTCTGCAGCCTCTCACAAAAGACACGGATGCTACTTCGGCATGGTTTCAGCCCCTTGGCCTACCTGAAATGCAATTACAGAATCAGCCTGACTCATCTGCTTTGCTTTATTGCATTCGCAGCCGCTGGAAGAGGCTTTCTCTTAGAAAACAAACAAGCAAGTACCAGTAGAGCAGCAGCCACAGCTTCCTTGCTGGTGACTAAATAACAAACCAGTTGCTCCAGCAGACCTGCTGCAACAAAGTCCTGCCAAATTTTTAACATCTTCAGGGACGCTGCTGTGCACTAGGCTTGCGCAAAAGCCTTGGTGAACAGTGGCAAGTTCAGTCCCAGTCAACTCTTCATGCCATGAATCAGCCCTCACCCCAAGGCCAAACAATGTGTATTGGTTTATGATTGCTCTTGATGTGGGGTCCAGCCATTTCCCTGCCAAGAGAAATATTTGGCTTGTTTCTGACTGGAGCCCTGAGTGCAAACACTTACACCTACAGTGTGGGAGAAGAGCGGAGCCATGCCTCAGGCAAAGCAGGGAGTGAACCAACCTGACAGCACAAAAACACCCATTGAAATGTATTCTGATTTTTGGCCCATCTTCTCCAGCAAGCTTATCTTGTGTTGCCATACAAGCTGTAACTCATACCAATGCTCAAAATTTTCACACTTCTAGGCTTGCTCTAAATAGTCATGTATCCTGATAGCAGCAATCCCTGTTCCGGCAGTGCCACCATGCATATCACACTCCCTGGATATCCCACATCTGCAACATGCCAGCCCCAGCTGTGTCAATGACAGCTGGCACCCACACTGCTGCCCTCTCATGGCTGCCAAATAGAAGGGGGCCCTTTCCTCTTCTGTGGTGAAACATGGTATTTGCTGCTGACGTGTACCATCCTCTCACTGAGCCACACCTCAGCAAACAGAACAGGGGTGTGCAAAGCAATTCCTGTCTAAAATGTGCAGCCTTACATGATTATAGAGAGATGGTGCATTGGAAACTGTCTACCAGGTCCTTTTACTAAGCCCATTTGCATCCTAAGGCAGGCTGTCATCAAACTTGGCATTGCAAAGCAGAAACTGGCAAGGACCAAAGACAAGAAGCATTTGCCTGCTGCAAGTATTTCCTCAACACAACCCCCCATTTTGCATTGCAGCACAGCAGCAAACAATTATATCGAGCAACCAAAAATTGCTCAAATTACACATATTTACCCCTACAGTAAGTCAGAATGAGAGTTGATTCACTCATCACTCCAAAGAAACTGGATGGAGTGACTAATGCGAAAATGATCATAATTTTCCCTGCCCTTAATTTTGAAACTGAATTTAAAAACATACAATCTGATGATGGCAAAAGATGGGTTGTAAATATTTTGATATGGCAGCATGAAAAAGGAGGCTGAGTGTTAAAAGCCACCACAGCAAGAAGCAGGAAGGGATGCTCTTACTGTACTTGCAATTTTCACGTGTATTGTGCAGCATGAGGAAGATACTGTCAAAATAGAAGAAATTTGGTAAATAGCAAAATGAGCCAGGGCTAGAAAAGTGCTTGAGGAAAACGACCATGAGAAATACAATTGCTGCTTCAGAAATGATGAGAAGATAGATCTTCAAATTGCAAGTGCTGTAAAGTGAGAGCAAAAAAATAGGCTGCACCACAAGGAGCGGACACAGAAATTGCTCTCTGCAGCCTTACTTTGCAGTTTGGGTCAAGCAAGAGCTTTTGGAGACAAGCAAATAAATGCTTTCATCTCTTCTGAGGAGAGATGAAGTCAGTACAAACAACCTGACATCCTAGGCCATATCCCACAGGGCAGGGATGACACAGCCAGAGGACACGGTTGTCCCTAATCTTCTGGGAGATGAAAAGCTGGTGAGATGTAGTGAGAGGGGCAGAGGGGCTGTCACTTGCTTTTTGCCTGCTCTGTTAAATCAAGATATTGGCTCCTCCAGCACAGCAACTGTGACCAAGAGCAATAAATCAGGGGGAGGAGAGCATGGACCACTTGCATACACTGCAGCAGTACAGGGCCCTGCTGGGGCCCCATCAGCCATGTTTGAGCTCCCCTCCCTTGCCTTGTGTTGCAACAGCAATCCAGAAGGGGTGGTTGTGGAGAAAAGTGGAAGCACCCAAGGCAGGGGTGTGCAGCTGGTCACTGGGGCTGCTACACAGCATTTTGGGGCAAGAAATACACTTTGCACAGAGAAGCAGCCATGGAGAATGGAGAGGAGGCAGGAAGGATGGAGTTTGCTCCTGCTATCTGGCAGCTCAGTCATGGGCTGCACAACAAGGATCCATCTCCCAGGTTTTGAGGATCTGTTACTAGACTCTGGGAAGAACTAGAACACCCTCCTTCCTCCACAAATATCCACATGCTTCTATTGACAGATTTGGAAGAGGCTGGTTGAAAATGTCCTTCATGTGGAGGCATAGGTACTCACCATCACCTCAGCATCACTCTCTAAGAGCAGTGGATATTTTTCAGGATTTATTGATGTCCATAAATGCTAGGGACAGATGCTCACGGTGAACGTTTTGCCCAGGAACAGTACAGCATGTAGCAACACTTGTCCCAGATCAGGACACTGTGATGCTAACTTCTATGGGACCAACAAATGTATACCAGTGGTGTAAAACTATAGAATCATAGGAGAGTTAGGGTTAGAAAGGACCTTGAGTTCATCTATTTCCAACCTCCTTGTCATAGGCAGGGATTCCTCACCCTAGACCGTGCCAACCACGCCTCTGTCCAACCTGGCCCTGAAGATGTGAAAGTCATCAGCCCTGTGCCCTAGCTCTGGATTATTGTACTGCTTTGGAGGTGCTCTGGGAGACAACACAAGGTTTCTGTCTTTCAGATGACTCTGGTTTTCCGAGCAACACAGAGGAACGACTACAGCCAGTACGTGGCTGGGATCATGTGTTTGCAGATCTCTTTAAAGGCTTCCTAATGTCATCCTGACCTGTAGAGAGCCTGATGTTTCAATGCCAACTGCATTAAGTGTACCTGCATTTCAGACAGACCCCCAAACAATCTTTTCCTGTGTGTTCTAATTTAAGGGGAAAACATCTGGTTGCTAATGATGCTGTTGTCATTGGAAACATAATTAAGACTTTTGTTTTCATAAACTAAAAATAATGGTGAGTGCTGTTCAACAGCCTGAAATCTTTATGCGATATGTATAGCAGCCATGATTTTTCTAACGAGATGGCTGTTTGGAGTGTGTTTACATGTCTATAAAGGGAGCTAAATAGCATGTATTGATGTTAACTGCAGAGCTGACAAGTTGTTCTACCCTGTTATTACATTGCGCCCTTCCACATGATCAAAATTCGTAAGTGATCTGAAAAGTTATTTTGTTTGCTTTTAAACAGACTTCCCTTAGGGGGAGAAAGATCACTGGGATCTGCAACTAAACTTGAGACACAGCTCATCAAAATGGGGTGCTTTCTTGTGGACTGCTTTTTGGCCTTGAAGGGGTTCTTGACATCCTGGAAGTGAAGCAGATGAGATATTATCTACAAAATCCAATACAGATTGCCACCTACTTCCAGGAAGGGTCAAAATTAGTTCTTTATCCAGTCCTTAAAGAAGGACAGGAAAGGGTAAGAGAGGCCCAGAGTTTTTTAAAGGCCATTGCCAACTGAAAAACAATACAAAGAAAGGGCTTAGCTCAAGCTCGGTTCCAGACTCCCTACAAAATGGTCTCCTGACACTGCAGCAACACCATGGCTGCAAGAACTCAGCTGACATCTACAGAACTTGAAAAGACAGTGGTTGGTGAGAACAGGGGCAATGCACGTAGGTTTCTGGACCCACAGACGGACTAGCACTGGGGAGGGACAGTTTGCTCATGGCCAACTGCCTCTATGGCTGCGAGTCAGATGAAGAGCATGATCACACCCAAAAATCTAATAGAATTCAATACTCATGAGTGTCATTCTGCAACTGCGAGAGGGCAAATGGACCAGCAGACAGAGATGGCAGTACTGCTAACATCAGCATAATTATGCTAATGGAAAACCTGGGATTAGGAAGCCATGTAGGTAGCGTTTCATCCGCATGCTGAAGAGTTGCAACATACATGGGACATATTTCCATGCTGAAAGCTGAAAGTCTCACCATGTCACATAAGTACATAATCTGGAGCATTCAGGCATTTGTCAAACACCCAAGGTTTGCAACAGTATCCCAGCTGGACATGATGGGCTCATGAGGCTCTCAGTCCACAGAAAAGGAATTTTTAGTTCATTAGCAGGTAGCTACAGGAAGAGCTACTTTGAAGAACTACTGTGTTCCAACAGTTCCATGTCCCTTTTATGTTGAGGACACCAGAACTGCACACAGTACTCCAAGGAGGTCTCAAAAGAGCAGAGCAGAGGGGCAGGATCAGCTCCTTCAACCTGCTGGTCACACTCCTTTTGATGCAGCCCAGGATACGGTTGACTTTCTGGGCTGCAAGTGCACACTGCAGGCTCATGTTCATTGTCTCATTGACCAACACCCCCAAGTCCTTCTCCGCAGGGCTGCTCTGAATCCCTTCTCTGCCCAACTGTACCTGTGCCTGGGATTGCCCTGACCCAGGTTGACCTTGCACTTGCCATGGTTAAACTTCATAAGGTTGGCATCAGCACTCTCCCCAGTTTCTATGAAGCCATGGCATGTTTGATGTCACATTGACCAGACGCAGTCCATCAAAATACCATGCACTCAACTTGGCAAGAAGCATGCAGGACCAGAACTTTGTGTTTCTTTGCATGCCACTTACTTTGGGGCTGCCACTCAGATTCCCAGGAACTGAGAAGGTGGTGACACACACTTAAGTCAACAACCAACCACTGCAGAGAGGATCTTGTGTGGTTTTAAGGAGTGCACTAATGAACACCCTTCTCCAGAAACCAGTCAATATTAGCAGTGATTTTCAAGGCTTTTGCCTTTCTGTGCAAAACTGAAGCTGTTACACACTGTTCCCTCACAGCAGTTTGCAGGAAAGCTTTTATGGACTGGCTGTTCATCAAAATGGTAGGGGAAGAACAGGGAGGAGCCATGAAAAATACTAATTTCTAATAAATCTGAGATCATTTCACAGCCCCAAGGCAGACTCATGTTGATTTTGGCATGCACAACATAAAACATAACACTGAGTCTGCGACTCATGAGCAGTTTCCTGCAAGGGCTGTGGATTTGCTTTGTCTTCTGTTATTATTATTGTTATTAGATGGAGGTTATGGAAAAGAGCATAGGTGCATGCAGGGGGGCGAAGTGGGAAAAAGTTAATCTGTTGTGTCATCACTCCTTTAATCCAAAGCACAGAAACTCAGAGATTTTTACACTGTGAGGTCTGATAATGATAATACAGCACCACCTGAACAAACAGTCTGTAGGGCAGAGCATACCACAGTGAGTGAGAAGCAAGCGGTCCTCCACCTACACTCCCCTCCTGCTCTGAGAAAACTATCTGTCTGAAAAGAGGAATGTGGTGAACACCACAGCACCTGTCCCATCAGCTGGGCCAGGGCACTCAGGCGAGCCTAGCATATAATCAAAAGGCTTCCTCTCAAGCTCCCCTTTTGGAGACAAGCACAAGTCTGACGAGGAATGAGCCTGTTCAAAGTGTTTAATGTTTTCCTTGCATCAGTATTTACCAAAAAAAGGTCAGCAGCAATAATATTTCTCTAACAACTAGCACCTACGAAGGGGAATGACCTCAGCTTGTGCCAAGGAAAGACTGGGTTAGAAAGTACTCAAATGGACAGATACTCTGAAATCACATGAGTCTGAGAAAATTCATCTAAAAGCACTTAGAGAAGTAACAAATGCAATAATTAACAGGCATTTTAGTAGTCATCTCTGAGAAGTTGTAGATGGCTTAAGGTCCAGAGGCTGGAAAAGTTTAAGCATGAATCTTTGCTTTAGAAGGGAGAGGAAAGCAGGAGAAAAAAGCACTAAGTCACACCATGCCAGAGGAGGTTGCCCATGCTCCAGAGGACAGGAATACAACTCAAGCTGAAAGTCTGAAAATAACATACTATATATAACTCAGGTTGGGTAAGGGAAAGCTGAAGGCTGGAAGAATTGTCTGCACTAATACTTGATAGAGAATCGTTGGACCAGCAGCAGTTGTACAGGAGGGGAACCTGTGGGTTACAGCGGAGCGAGGGGGCACTTGTGTTGCCTGACTTAACCCAGGTCTGCTAGCTGATACAAGAAAGGAGACTTTGAACAGGGCAGAGATGCTCTTCCATGCACACAAGGAGGCAAGTATGGGAGGAGAACACCAATGAGGGAAGGTGGCTAAACTTACCTAGCCTCTGAGCCCAAGTGGTGCCCAAAGATGGACAAAATGCCTGGGGAAGAGATGAGACAATAAACTGAGGATGATGGCCAGTGTTAAGATGAACTTTGAAGCCTGGTGTGTTGCACTGTGTCTTTTCTCTACTCAGTTCTTTCATGACCATGTATCCCTAAGGACTATCTAATTTCATCTCTCTCCAGGATGGATGAACAAAACAGATAGGAAATTTAGTAAGTCCAGTGCAAGCTAAACAAGATGCGTATGAACTTTATCAGTCCATAACTGGGTCATCTAAATTACATACTTTTTCAAGTGATCCATCCTTTAGTTGTTTCAATCTACACAGTATACTTCTCAGGGCAAATCTTTAAATTGGCCACTAAAGTGTGCAATATGCATTCATGTATTTCTATGCTGTCAGTGACATCACTAGTGGCATCATTGTCCAGACACATCATCAAATCAATACATTCAGGGATTTCGGGCTTATTTGTTTGGAAAGAGAAGGAGACAAAGAACAGCAGACCAGAAATCAAGAAAACACAGTGCTTTAAAGGCTTCCATAGGTGGGTTTTGTCTGAGATGAAGGACTGAGGAATTAGCAGTTAGATGAGAAATCTTGGAGGAGCAGCTGTGCCATGTCATGGCAGCGTAGCTGCTGCAGACATTTCTACAGCACTGGCTGAACAGCCTGCACTTCAGGACTCTACATAAGGGGCTCTGCACCATTTATCATTCATGATGATGTGTCTGACGTGTTAACATGAACAGAAGCAGCCACTTCATAAAGAGAGACTACTGTAACCCTGAGACTCTTCCCAGTAAATCTCTGCACTGTAAATTAGCCCACTATAAAAAGCTGGGGCTTTACAGGAGTCACCAAACATTCTCTCTCTGACTGCTAAGCTCCTCGCTACTCATCTTGGTTAAGAGGGGAAGAGAGGCAATACTGAGCCACTGTGGGTGAAAAGAAGTGATCTTTAGTTAAAGAAAAATGACCAAACCACCACTCCTTCTTTAACTCAGACATTATACAAGTGAGAAGTCAGTACTTCTTTCACAGACAGCTAAAGGTTGAAATACACAATACTGTCACTAGGTCACCCCACTTCACCCCACTTGTTTCAGGTCACCATACCCTGAAACATGACAATTAGTAGAAAAGGGTCTGGATTTGTAGAAAAGCACCATAGGAATTCTGTAGTTTGATGTGAAGCTCACAGGGCTAAGGAGCTGGGCAAGCAGCATCACAGAATTTGAGAAACCAGATAGAAAACCCCCATAATTTTGGTACAAAAAACAAAAGTAATTGAAGAGACAGAAGTTTCTAAGGGTTTAATAGAACACAGAGAGAGCGTAAGGCATGAAAGTTCTTTAGATGAGTCACAAAATTAGGCAACACAGAAAAATAAGATGATACCCACAGACGTATGGGGCTAAAGGTGCACTCAGCTCACAGTCTGGAACTCCCCTTGGTGCAAACTCAGCTCAAGTGGCTTCACTAACCCAGCAGAGATTCTTAGGTTATTGTCTCACTTCCTGTGCACCACAGGAAAAGGAAAGCTATACAAAAATCTTAGGCTTAGGTTGCCAAGGTACACCTAGAAATAAAACCAAATCAAACCCCTAACTGTGTCTCTTACCCTCTTCCACATCAAACAGAAGACCCCTCACTACTGTTGAAAATGCAGGAATGCTTTGCTCCCTAACTTTTTTTTTCACTGATCTATGACACAACATGAAATCAGGTACTTGTAGCATCAATCCAGAAGTTATAAAATTATCTCTTCTATTACTGACATTGCACCTGGATAATCATCTCCCTACCACAGAATTTCTCTAACAGACATGAACATGCCAGCAGCTGTGTTACTGCCCTCAAGTTATAGAATCATAGAATCAACTAGGTTAGAAAAGACCCTTAAGGTTATCAAGACCAACCATTACCCCAGGACTGCCAAGATCGCCACTAAACCATATCACTGAGCACCTCATCTGCATGGTTTTTGAACACTTCCAGTCATACCTTTTTATCTTGTATTTTGCATATGGGTACAGATTTCCTTCAAAGGTGTTAGGCTTTTTTTTTTTTTTATTTGGCTGGAATGAAGCTTTTCCTATCCTCTCTCCAAAATCTGAGGGAAATCTTTTAAGCTTTTTTTTTTTCCTCCAACATATTTTCTGTGCTAAAAGATGAAAGCAATAGCCGTGGCTCAACAAGGTATTTAAGAACATGCCTAACTTTAAATACATTAGTAGATTGACTGATTCCATTAGAATGAATTTTGCATTCATGGCTGGTCATCTACACCTTGATGACCCAGGGCTAAGAGGCTTATTATGATGTGTACCAAGTATGTGAAGACAAATGCAGATGCACATGAGCTCCCTACAACCAGAGACATGAAACAAGAGTCAGACATTTTCATGATCCCGTATCTGTTAATCAACTCATTCCTGAAGACTTATTTTTCTCTTATGCAGGAAAAAATCTGCAAGACCTTGCAAACTGCTTATAGCTGAAAAGAATAAAAGCATGTCCCTGTGGCACATTTGTC
This sequence comes from Psilopsiagon aymara, assembly GCA_024733675.1. Lineage (NCBI taxonomy): Eukaryota > Metazoa > Chordata > Aves > Psittaciformes > Psittacidae > Psilopsiagon > Psilopsiagon aymara. The sequence continues at coordinate 34,515 of JANRGW010038228.1, read as the reverse complement.
CCTCGTCCCAGCTTTATTTAACCCAAATATGTGTGAGTCAACAGACAACAATGCAGTCCTCCTGAATGCTACTTACAAATTTGAGATTTTTTCCCTTTAGTTTCTTGATGATTATGGTAGCTTATCTATGCATGGTCCTGCTTCTTCCACAGAAACTGCTGGCTGTATCCTGCAGCCTATCCTGGTTACAGTAACAGCTGCTCTTCTCCTCCCTGCTTCCCCAACCTCTTCTAAATTGCAGGAAGGTTCCTGCGGTATACTGGTTCTCCCAGCACCCAGAACTTGCTTTCAGTGCCACTGAGTATCATGTCTAAAATCTATCCATAAAGAGAAGGAGAAAATGGAATGGAATAAAACAAGAAAGAAACAAAAAATGCTGTTAGTGATGCTGTTTAATTCAATCCTCTCAGGAAGTGTCCTATCCTAGAAAACAAACTAAACTAAAACAACCCAACCCAGTGAAAGAAAACATTCATCATTCGCCAGATAAGATCACAAAATGAGGGGGAAGCTAGGCTGTTCCTCAGGCCACAGGCTGCAGCCAGCTGGGAGGAGCGAGGCACCAGTTAGCAATATGGGGGCAGATTTCCAGGAGGACAGGCGTACAGTGGGGCTGAGCTGACCGCTGTTTGCCTTTGCAGTGAAAGCAGTGCTGGGGGCAGCTGTGAGTCCTGGCACCATATCCTCTGCACCCAAGACTTCCCCCAGGACCCCCTCCTGTACCCCTCCACAGCACACTCACCTGTGCCAGTGACAGCTTATGCTCAACAGGTTCCCCATCTCCAAAGACCCCAGCTTTGTGTTTAATAGGTCTGTTTCAGGCCTGAGGGCAAATCTAGGGAGAAGGCCTATTTTTCCCATTTTTTTGGCCTTTCTCCTCTGGTTTCTGGGGACTTGGAGAAAGAGCATCCCTCCTTTCAAGGGAAAGCCAGCAAAGAAAGGGATACCATCTCGACTGACAGGATTTGAAAGAGTCTTGGCTAAGAGACAGCAGCAGAGAAGAGGAGAAAATGGCTGCGCCCGTGGTTTTATAGCTTGTTCTAATCTCTGGAAATTCCTGTGAGGATGAGCAGTGAATTAGAAACATCTTGTCCACTGCATGCTTTCCAAATGCTCACATGGGAATAACAGGTAAGGTAAAGAGGTGAACAAACTGCAGAGAGAAACCTAACTAAAACTGCCCTAGCTGAGTATGAAAATTATCCTTTTCTCTGCTCATGCAGATGCTGGTTCCAGCAGGATCTGGAAACATTATGGTCTTACAGTTCTGAAGGAAATTGTTCCATTGTGGCCTAGAACACTCCAGGAGCAAGTTCAGTGGCTGGGTGTCACATCTGCTGTTAGCTGAGCAGCAGCAGATTATCTTCTCAGAGAAAATACACTTTTTAGAGTTTTAAATGCCAAGCTGACAACCACTTTCCCTCCTTTCCCAAAAGATATATCAATTTGAAAAATGGCATGGTGTGCTGAGAAATGACCCCCTGATCCCACCCCAGTGATGGGCTATGTTTTATGAGTGAATTGTCCTTGAATGTGCAACTAGCACTATTCTCTGTGAAAGGAAAGACACTGCCTTGAAAACTAGCATTAAACATTTAAACGTGCTCAGTACTACTATTCTGTTTCCATTTATTCATTTCCCTGCTCTTCTTCTTACTTGTGCATGTCCATGCATGGAGTCGGCAAACTGCAGGATAGTCTGTTGTAATAACAGAACCAGAGCTCACCTTCCTCTCAACTACAGAGGAGATGGTATATCTTTTACTATTCCTTACCCTAAAGCTACCAGAACAAACACATCCTCCCACTGTTTCTAAATGGGGCCCCAAAAGTGGTATGTAATCATATATGCTGGAACTAAGTGCTCCAGGGGCAAATAAACAATCCAATGCATGGCAACCTGGAAAGGAGCTGAAATGAAAAAGGACATTTGATGCTAAATTCTGGGATTTTTCCCCCTTATTGGGGTTGGCCTGTACTTCTCATGTCCCTTGGAGAAGTAGCTGTGCGCCCTGAAGATAAAGCCATAGTGACAGACCTACACACAGCGCATACTCCCAAATCCTTTCAACATCATGTGAGCTTTGAGGTGCAGAAAACATCTCTCTGAATTTCCTCAAGTTCTTTTCTAACCAGCAGAAGAAGAGAAATGTGGGGACAGAGTTACTGAGTTTCATGCACTACAACCTATAGGACTCATTGACATGGAGTTACAGTGAGAGATTTGATTACCATCTATCTCTTTTCCTTTGAGTCATCCCAATGTATTGTACCCAGATCATCTACCTAATGTCCCAAAATCAAGATGCTATTAAGTCATAGAAACACATACATAGCAAAGACTGATCTATCAAACACTTTCAGGGCTAAAACATGCCATAACTGGAAAATATGTCTGTGACTTACATTTCAACCAGTAAATGCATTTAATCCTTTGTGGCTTAATATGCCCAGGTATTCAGAGCTATGCACAGCTACCATTTTATTTCTCCTATGATGACATCTGACCTAATGTTTCTGAACTCTAACCCTAGCTGTAATCTGAAATACATTTTCAAGCTGAGGCCATGGTGACAAGCATCACGGATTGACCAGATGTGAAAGCTGTGCAAATAACCATGTTAGTACAGTGCTGTGCTCCACCTGGCATGAGATTTGCAACCCAAGTTTCCCTGGACCTATAGACTTTGCAGGTCTCTGAACCTTAAACATAACTATAACCTGAACAGCATCCTGGAACTGACACTGAGGTCACCAGCAGAGTTAGTGGCCAGGAAGAAAAAGGTGTCCGATGTTGGTACAGTGCTGTGTTCACCTTGGCATACTTTTTCCAGCCGCAATATCCCTGGAAATATATCTTAATCTAAATGCCACCTGATATCCCTAGCACCATAGGTGTCCCAAATCAAAACATGCCTAAGTACTGATGTTGGTGCAGTGCCACACTCATCTTGGCATGACTTTTGCAGCCCCAGTGTCTCTGGACCTGTGGGCTTTGTGACTCTCTGAACCCTAACCCTAACCATAACCCTAACCTCTGTTTAACCATAATACTGAGACTGTGGTCTCCGGAACAGTCAGAGTTCCAGAAGAAAAAGGTGATGCAGTGCTGTACTTGTTCTGGCATGCTTTTAGCAGTCCCAATGTCTCTGGACATGTAGGCTTTGTGGCTTTCTGAACCTTAACGCTATCCTGAATGGCATCTGGAACCGATTCTCACACATCCAGGGTGTCAAACATGAGAGAGGTGAGCAAGGACCAATGTTGGTGCAGTGCCATACATGTTTTGGCATGCCTTTCACTGCACCAATGTATCTAGACCTGCAGGCTTTGTGGCTCTCTGAACCCTAAACCTAATGCTAAACCTAATCGTTATGGCACCATGATACTGAGGCTCTGGGCTCCAGCACAGTTTTAACGATGAGAAAGCTGTGCAAGAAGCGATGTTGATGAAGTGCTGTGCTGCCCTTGGCATGATGTTTTCAGACCCTGTGTCCCTGAAACTTTAGGCTTTGTGGCTTTCTTAACACTAATCCTATTGCTAACCCTAACCTCTTGAACACTGTAATACTGACACTGCGGTGTCCAGCACAGTCAGTGTTCCAGATGAGAAAGGTATGCAAAGACCAGTGTTGTTGCAGTGCCTTACTCATCTTGGCATGCCTTTTGCAGCCCAGTGTCTCTGGAACTTTAGGCTTCGTGGCTCCCTGAACCCTAAACCTAACCTTAACTGTAAATCAAACCCTAACCCTAAACTTAAGCTTATCTTAATGACAGCTTGGAGTGGAGGATGATGTCCCCAGCATCACAGGTTGCCTAAGACAAAGATGTCCAAAGACCAATGTTGCTGCAGCACCATACCCATCTTGGCATGCCTTTTACAGCCCCAGTATCCCTGAATTTGTGGGCTTCCTGGCTCTCTGAACACTAAACTTAATGCTAACCCTAATATTTATGGCACTGTGATACTGAGGCTGTGGGTACACTCACAGTCGGTTTAACAGATGAGAAAGGCATGCAAGGAGTAATGTTGATGCAGTGCTGTGCTCCCCCTGGCATGAAGTTTTCATGCCTGTGTACCTGCAGCTTTGTGGCCCTCTGAAAGCTAATTCAAAAGCTAACCCTAACCTTTATAACATCGTAATACTGAGGTTGTGAACACTGGCACAGTCGGTATTCAAGATGAGATAGTTGTGCAATGACCAATGTTGGTGCCTTGCCGTATTCTTCTTGGCATGCCTTCTGCACCCTGAATGTATCTAGACATTTAGGCTTTGTGGCTTTCTGAACCCTAACTCTAACTTTAACCCTAAACTCAATGACACTATAATAGTGAGGATGTATTTTCCAGTACAATTGGAGTTCCAGATGAGAAAGGTGCATGAGGAGCAATGTTATAGCAGCGCCATACTCATCTTAGTATGCCTTTAACAGTCCCAGTGTCTCAGGACCTGTAGGCTTTGTGGCACTCTGAAGCCTAAATCTAAGCCTAAACTTTATAACACCGTAATACTAAAGCCTCCAGAAGAGTGGGTGTTCCTCATGAGAAAGGTGTGTAAGAACCAGTGTTGCTACAGTGCTATCTTGCACTCATCTTCTGCAGCCCCAATGTAGGCTTTGTGGGTCTCTGAACCCTAGCCCTAAACTTAACCCTAACCTTAACCTTAACACTAATGCTAACCCTATCTCAGTGGCATCTCGAAGCTGAGGCTGATGTCTACAGCAGCCCTGGATGCAAGGAGCAATATGTCCAAAGACCAAAGTTGGTGCAGTGCCATACTCTATTTGACACATCTTTTACAGGCACATTATCCCTGAAACTGTGGGCTTTGTTGCTCTCTGAACCCTAACTATATCTGAATGGCATCTTGCAGCTGAGGTTGAGGTACCCAGCGCCACAGATGGACAATGAGAAAGGTGTCCAATGACCACTCTTGTTGCAGTCTCATAGTAACCTGTGCGTAATATTTGAAGCCCCAGTATCCCTTGACTTGTGGGCTTTGTGGCTCTCTGAACCCTAACCCTAACCCTAATCTTTAAGGCAGCATAACACTGAGGCTGTGGGCTCCAGCACTCATTTTTTCAGAAGAGAAAGCTGTGGAAGGAACAATGCTGATACAGTGCTGTGCTCCCCCCGCATGACTTTTCTAGCCCCAGTGTGCCTGGAAATTTAGGCTTTGTGGCTCCATGAACCATAACCTTAACCTTAATCTTTGTCTGATAGTCATTACAGCAGCAGGCAGGTTAAATTAAGCAGTATCATTTTGAATGCAGAACATAGTAACTTTTTCTGCAGATTCCTAAATTTATACATCCCATCAGGTTTTCCTGACTAGCCTATTCAATTCCATGACAAAGGCAAATAGCCTTTCTCAAGCCTCAATATCAAGCTCCAATTGCTTGTGTTTTGAAATTTCACAATTACAATGCTTAGTCATCTTTCATAACCTCAATTCTGTGTTGAAAGATGCAGTGGAGCACCAATAAACTTCTATTTCTGCAGTTAAAATTTTATTGCATAACCATTCCAATTTTCATAAGATTTTTGCTCATAAATTTCTGCAATCCAGTTCATCATTGATGTGTGTGCACAGAGGGAGAGAGATGACAGACAGTAATTTTTATGCTTAGTCCTGTGTAAATGAAACCTAAAATTCAAACTGACTTTGTAGATGCAAGCTGTGAGATTCACATTATAGTTGAAAACATGTATGCAGAGATACATGAGATGGTGTAGGTGTGAAACTACGGTGCACCACTGGGCATGCATTTTGAGTTTTTATTTTCTTTAATTTTCCTTGAGAGTGTAATTAAAGTTTATGTCAATTTCCATTCTTCCTTTGACAAATTACGATTCCATCAAATTACATTGCATGCGTGAATATTCATCTCCGTTTCTTTCACACATTACAATATAAAAGCCTGTTTCTGAAGAGAAAAAAATACAAAAATGCCTCAAAACAGTGCTCAACCAATAGGAGTTTAAAATGCCCATGAGGTCAAACTCTTGTGGCTGTAAGTACAACAGATATTGGGTGCCTGCCTCCTACTAATAGTGATTTAAGAAAACCAGGTGCAGGGAGACTGACGCAAAATCTATTCCCATGGTTATAAAAAGGTTTACTTTGCAATGTGGCAGACACCTGCCACAATATGCTCAATGGAACAAACTCCCTTCTCATCCACGTTCATGAAATCCACTCAATTTCAAATGGGGATCAGGGAAGCAAGTCTTGTTTGCCAACTGTAAACTGCAAGTCTGTCAATACAACAGTATACGGACAAAATGGAAGATTCCCTAATATGAACATGTTTTTAATGGATTAAAAGTTGCAACATATCTCCTGGCTACAGTTTCTGTGAACAGGCTGAACCTGCTAAGAGAAAACATCTTCCAGTAACAGGGCAGGCCTCTCCAGCCTCAGTACCTGTGGCTGGAACTCTTGCCAGCACCATGACTATGTCAAACAAATAGATAGATTACTGACCATGCTATGATGTCACAAAACAGCCTTCCCTAAGTGTTCTCCCTAAGGCTTAATGCTGAGTTGAGGCCAGACCCCCATTTCAATGATGAAATGTTAGTAAATGAGCTTGCACCTGCAGTGAAAAGGTTGCACATCTGAGGACGCTCCTCACTCCCTGTTTTCACTCTGTGTCTATGTCAGACCAAAATATACTCTGTTCTCTTCCCTCCCTGCTCCTAACAGAGACTCTAATAAAAAACAATGGAGCTTAGTCTACACGCAGTGATTTATGAAAATGCAAATCTAAGTAAAAAATAAAAGCTGGAGTAAGTCCACGGAGGGGCTCAACTAACTGCAGGGTTTCTGTGAAGTCATGTCTCATGAGCAGAAGATTTCACTACCAAAAATCAATCCACTAAATTCACGCAATTAATACCGTTCCTAACTGAGCAAGAATGAGAGAAGACTCTCTTCCACTTCTTCCTAATTCCCTCTGTTCTCCCTTTGTCTAAAGGAGCCCATCCAGCTGTCAGCAGTATTTCTTTGGCACTTCTGTAGTGAGCTCACAATGACAGCTAAAAGCAGTCATGAACAGCTTAATACTGGTCCTAATTTGCCAAGTCTTGGAGTGAGTGATAAGGCTGTGCTCAGCCTTCTTCCCGTGCTCAGCCTTCTTCCCATGCTCAGGCTGCTGGGATGGTCAGCAACAGATATGGAAGTAGCATTTTTTTACCACTTCTATCTGCCTTTTTTCCCCTCTTTATCTTTCAAGCAAGAACACACTGTTCTCCAAAAAAGCAGAAGTAACTACTCCAGTTTATTTAGGGTGACTTCACCATCCAGAAAGATGGCCTTTAATGCTAGATTTAGTGCCAATTCTAAGTTCTCAAACTGGATTTTCCTTGTAAGCCTTGGTAGCTGAAGCAGACCAGAATGTACTTCAGAGGCAAAATGAGATCTGCCCATACAACACCATTCAGATACCTTCAGTTTCTTCTCTGCCTTTTCATCTCTTAACAACATAGCATTGTAGAGGGAATATTATGTCATAATGTGAAGTCTTTAAAAGAGACTTTAATGGAAGTTATTGGCAATATGCCCAAGCAGGCAGAGGTTTCTGGGCTCAAACTCTGAAACCTCACTTCATCGTTAAACACCACACCACATCAAAGTCACATTAACACCTTTAACTCTGGAGACCAGCCATATTCAGTTGAAATGAGCACAGTGTATCAATCAGTTGAGATGCCCTCCTTCTTCCCAACCTAATAGTTGTTAAACTCTTGGTGACACAAGAGGCTTGGAAGCCTACTGGGGAGCTTTTGCGATTGTATTAGAGTGAACTACGAAGAGCTCTAAAGAAAGATCTTTGTTAGGTACGATCATCAGGGAAATTATATGGGCACATTACAAGCATTTACTTGTTTTGTAGAGGTAGATGGACCTTCTCATGATGTGCAGCTTTAGAGAGTAGCCCTTGCCCTACTGCTGAGATCAGTTATCTCAAAATAACTATCATTCCATTTATCAGATCATCTTGGACTACCGTCACTGACAAGAATCCATCCAAAGTTGTCATAAACATATCTGGTGAAACACCACATAACCCAAGCATTTTTCTGGCCAAGTCCCCTCTCCTTGACATGACTACCATTTGAACTTGTGGGGAGCCAGTAAATCACAGAGCAGACCTTGGGCAAGAGACAAACCACATCTTATATTTTTCCACTGGCACTTGCAACAGCCTCAATGTAGGATCTCACCTTCTGGTACTGTTGTTTTTGTAAAACTCTAATACCCTGGTTTTCCTCCTCAAAGACAAGACGGTTTAACTCTGACATCCAGACACAGGTTTTGAGATCCCCTGTAAGGTGTCTCTGCCTGCAGAGGTAATTGTCAGCCTTCATTCTGTGAGACCATCACCAGCTCAGCTCCCGAGCACAGCCAGACAGCAATATCTGGTTCTCCTGGCACAGGCTTTTCCAGTATATCTCTGGGAAACTAAAGTGTGCCAGTCTGGGTTTAGCACACTTGCAACAATTCAACCACTGCATTGTAAAAACAGCGATAGAAAATGCAGCATTTTTACATACTAGGTAACATTACGGGTCCCTGGAGACTAGCTTTGGAAGAAAATGGCCTTTGGAGCTCAGTGAGGTGATATTCAGCTTCCAGATGGAGGCACTATTAAGAAGAAGTATCCCTAATGCTCACAGAAACCAAAACTAAAAGATTCCCCTGCTGGGCTGTGTGACAGCAGCTCTGAGGCACCTCAGGTCAGCCAGGAAGCACTCACCTCACAGAACGATGTTGGAAAGAAGGGATATTTCCAGTGGCTGCTACCCTGTAGTCATGAACATATTTCTCTTCTATCCATTCCAATTTTTCAAAGGCAATGTAAAAAAAACTACTCCCAAACAGCCCATCATTCAAACCAGCAATACTCTTTGCAATCAAAATTAAAAGGACTAGATGGCAAAATAGCCTGGTTTCCTGCGTGTCAGCACCTGCTGCTTTAAAAGAGTAACCTTTTTTAATTCCTCTGAAACTTGTACCTCTGAAATACCAACTTCCCTGGAAACACTTTCTTCCACTTGCTTCTCTGAAAGGAGTAAAATTACTTCAACAAGTATTTCTCTGTAATAGATGAAAAACAGAGATCAGTGGGATTTCTAGGGCAATACTTGGTGCCTTTTCTATACTGAATTGTGATATGTAATTTTGATTTGGGCCTTTCTGAAATTACAAAGTTATTTGTGTTCTTTGATACAGTAACGAGTAAAAAAATAAATCAAATCATTCAAGAGAATACAAGTAAGGACTTACCTGTACAAAAATGTAATACGTGTAACAGTTCCCAGATATCACATCTGAAATATGCATATGTGCATACACTCTACATATTATACTCACGTTTACAAATACATACATTTTCCCAGTTATCCTAGTAGAATTGATAAAAGCCATAGGGATGTAGTAGTATAAAATCTCACAGTCCTTTTGGGATAAGATTTCTTAAACTAAGCTCTGGAACAGGAAAACTACTAGGAACTGGGGGCTTGTGAACCTATCTTACAAGAGGAGGCTAGAAGAATTCAGCTTGGAAAATGAAGGCCGGGGGATTATATAGGTGAGATTATATTTAATCTCTTAAATTTATTGTGGAGATAAAAGCCAAAAACGAAGGCAGGCTAAAGAAGTTGGTTCAAGAATAAATTATTATAAACTGGTCAAAGTTAATCCTGGCCAGAAATTAGAACCCCCCTAAGTTTTAGAGTAGTGAAATCCTGGGAAGTCTTCAAAGCAACTCAAAAGACTTCCTACTTTGTTGTTATTTCACTTTAAATCATCTCCTGGCTAGGTATGGCTGACCCTTCTACTAGTAGAGCTAAAACCCTAGTAACATATATGACTTACTCCATCACCAGGGCAGGAAAAGATATCTTAGTGTCTTCAAACAGAATTATTTTGTTCCATGAGGAAGAAGCATGTTTACGAACGGCTGGGCTGGCCAGGGAATGAGGCATCCTTCAGTTGTGTTTGGTAACTTGCTGCTTCAACCAGCCAGCCATGTTGGGGCCTTGCCCTGGCAACTTGCTTGCAGGTCTCTGCCCCAGACCTTTATGGTTTGCCTGCAAAAGGTTCAGATTTGCTTCCCACATGTACCCCATGCTTGGCTTGCAGTGGCCGTGGCCATGGCCACTCAGAGCAGCAAGAAACCACTCACTCAAACTGCAAAGATGCCTTCTCCAACCAGCCCTGGTCATTCACAAATACTATTTTACTCTTAGAATAAGCTCCCCAATTTCTCACAAGCCAAAGCCTATTCGTGGAGGCTCAGGATTTGCTTCAGCACAAATGGTGAAGGAGAATCTAGCAATTTCTTTGGGACCCTGTTACCCAGCAAAAACCTGCTCAGCTCATCTCTAAATCTACAGGAGTGGCTGAGCAGGTATGAAGGCAATGCCAGCTCCTATTGAGTTTTGACCCTTTTGGTGCCAAGAGTCAGCAGGAGAGGCTGCTTTCATTCTCCCTGTTTAAAATGAGGGCTGCGTCCTTTCTCTCAGGGGACCAAAGACGCTGCTAAGCGCTGGCCCAGGCGCATTGTCCTGCCTCCTCCTTTCAGCAATGTGCTGGCAGCAGCTTTACTTTTGTTTTGCTGGCTGATCCCTCCATCTGCACAGAGGCTGGGCCCATTCAACGGCTGTGTGCCCGTCTCCCGCTGCTCCGGCCACAGCACCAGCATGGCTATTGTCTCTGGAAAAGCGGTCAGTCTCCCCAGACAAAGTCCCCAGAGCTAGATAAATCTTTCTGACATCAGCCCCACAGCAAAGGCAGCTGAACTTGGACTTTTCCCCCAACCACGCTCTTTAGAACTTGCTCAGTGTTGCTGACCTCGTGTCAAATCATCACTGAAATAAAGAGCATCCTCACCCCAATGAACACTTAAACACTCCTCCCAACACATGGGACCCAACAAGAGACTGTCAGAGCTCAAAAGCTGCTGAGACCTTCAGTGCTGTCTCAGCTTGAAAATGAACAAACAGCAATGCAGGAAAAGCCCTACAGTCACGTAAGGGTTACATTCCCATTGCACCAGACGATTTCTGCGTACGAATATTTCTGCAGTGATTCCACACTATCTTTACCCCTTGTACACCAGAGACGGAAGGCACTGCAACCTGCATACCACAACATTTGATAACTGATCTGCAACACTTCAGTGCATCCCTGTGTTCTCTGCAAAGACAGATCAGAGTACAGTCATACATTCTCAGTATGCTAATCCTTCAGTCTTCTCATCAATATGGAAGCATGTAATGGAAAAAAAGGTCTCATTTGCAGACTGCAGTTCTTTAAATGATAAGAAGATTTAAAAATGTAAAGAAAGGAGAGATTAAAAGTTTTGACTGTCCAAAGGGATCTGGTTTGCATTTGAGCAGAGAGAAGAAAAGCACTGAAAGAAGACACAGGAAAGACTTATTTTATATTACAGAACCTACTTAGACTTTTTCTGTTCTTGACTGGGAATTTTTGTTAACTTCCACTACGATGTGATGTAGGGTACCTACTTATACAGGACCTACTGTGCCAGTCATGTACAAATATGTAATGTTCACCTTGCCGCTGCTATGGAATTGAAAATTGAGGAAAAGAGTGGCTTTTACAGTGAGAAACAAGAATTTCAGCCAAAATTTGATAAGCATTAGTTCATTGTAGAGATAGTAACAGCATCTGCCCTTACACAAAAGTGTATAATAGACATTTACATGAATAACACGGTTTTGATGGAGAGAGACATTAGGCTGCATCTCCCCCGTCAAAAGTTCCACACATGGCTCAGGACAAGTCATTTATCTCTGCCACATACAGAACCCTCACCATGTCCAGGATCTCTGAGAGATGAAAAAACTTAAGAGCAGCGACATATTTGAAGGCTCGCTGGAGACATGGATCACTCACAGGTCTCAGAAAGAAGACAAATCCTGAGGATCACCCATAGCTAGAGAAGTTTAAGTAGCACTTGAACAAACCATCAGATCGATTAAAGCCACTCACTTCCAAACAAATCCTCCAGACTCTGAAATATGCTCTAAATCTATTTCTACAAAAGGTCCATGAGATCTTCCATGATGACTGATGCAGTCACCTAGGAACAACTCCAGGAAGCCTCTGTCATTGAAGGCTACCAAACCTGATACTGCTAGTTGAGGGAACTGTGGAAGATGCATACTCCCATTTCTCATGCAGACACAGACTCACTTCAAATTTCAAACTGCCTACTGCGGGTGGAGGGATTCTTTATATATTTTTCTGCTATGCACACTTCATGACTGATGGCAAAAGCATGAGATAAATGAGGCTCTGAAGAGCCCAGGGGTCGGCTTTTCCACGTAACACATCAAAAACTGAAATGAAAGAAAGCAGTCACCAGGTTGGATCTTAAAGAGGAAAGAAAGAAAGAGGAGGTTTATTAAATCAGAGACATTCAAAACTAACAAGTGTCAAGACTATCAAGTTCATAAATACAGTTTTGTATGGTCTACCTGGATGCTATCATCTCGCACTGTAGTCACCGAGATTGTGATGATGCTATTCAGACACATTTGAGAGGCTGTGATTGAGATCTAGGTAATATTCTCCAAATTAGGAGAAAGAAAAAAAAATGTTACAAAAGCCCTCATGGACCCAGTAACGTACTCAGCCAAGTACACCAGTCACAAAAGCCTCTCAAGCTGGTGACAATAAGAACTCCAGAATTCCAAGTACCTCATATTTACAAATGTGACAGCTTTCAAAAAAGAAACTTAGAGCCCTCCAGGGATAGAGAATAGTCTGAAATATGTCCTCAATTAGCAAACTTAGCTTTTCTCTGACTTCCTCTTGATTTAGCCAATGTAAACTTTCCCTTTACTGCTATTTTTTCTCCTGGAGAGCATCATGCCTTACGACAGAAAGATAAAATCCCACGATTCCAACTTCCAATGTGTTTGGCGTCTTTTTTGCAAGGGGTATTTTTAGAATCATAGATGCATTTAGGTTGGAAAAGACCTGTAAGTTCATAGAGTCTAACCAGTAACCCAGCACTGCCAAGTCCACCACTAAACCATGTCCCTAAGTGTTGTCTCTACATGTCTTTTAAATACCTCCAGAGATGGTGACTTCACCACTTCCCTGAGCAGCCTGTTCCAATGTTTTATGACCCTTTTAGTGTATGGAACTCCCTACAAAATGGTGACTTTGGGCCATTAGTATCTCAAGCATTTTTTATTTTTTGTCCTACAGACAGTTCACCTTTGGGTCCCCTGGGATTTTAATGCTGCTTAAAGGCTTCAAAGAATATTAGCACTTTCAGCATTACTTACATGTGTGATTTGTTTTCACCCTCTGTAAAGATGAGAGAGAACTTTGAGTGTTTTCTCTCTGTCTGACAAATGTTAACAATGGGTATTTGCATAAGAAAGGCTCATGATTTATATTTTGATTTTCAATCTATAGACAAGATAAGCCTAACCAGAGATTATTTTGGGAAGATAAACATTTATCCCATTTTTCTTTTGACAAGCTGAAAACCACAAAAATTCAGAATATATTAAAAGGGAGGATGCAGCCTTCCCACACTGAATTTATAGACTACATTTTCAGAGCTGGCCTTCACATTTCCTGCCCTCCTCCCAGTTTCTGTGGCAGAAAATCTGTAGAGCAAGGACCTTGTGCTCTTCTTCTTTTTATTATTTTTTTTTAAGCTCTTAGCACTTGGTGGTGGTGTCTGAATAATTAATCGTACTACATTTGTATATGGTTAAGCATGCAGAACTGTTTGTACCAGAAAATAACAACATGGACATGCACAGATATCATGCACACTTTTGACAGAATGCCTGGCTAACGACAGCAGAAAAGGCCTATGTGTTCAGTATTGGTTTTTTAGAAGGAATAAATACCTTAGCACTCAAATCCCTTTATGTGACACTACCATAAACCCACAGAAGAGTTCAGAGCCAACAAGAAAAAAACCCAAGTTACAGGCAGGTTGATCTGTTTTTTGTTCTTCAACCTTTCCCCTGACAAAAATAATTTCGCAAGTCTTTTCCACCTATTTAAGAGATGCTCTCAGCAGATAAGGTTAGCACAGTACATATGTGCCTCTCCAAATCCTCACCCATCTTTCTTACTAATCATACCTGAGATTCGGCTGGCTGGTCATGCCCAGCATTCATTCTGCATGTCTTACTGAGTCTTTGTGGAAACCACAGTTTCAAAGCCATTGTTCCTCATGGTGTTTTTCAGCTGCTGCAGCATTTTTCCTGTGCCCACATTCTTTACCTGCAGGGCTTTTCCTAGTAATTATGATTTATGCTGCTCCATCACACAGCATTTTTAACTGTGGGATTTTGCCCTACCTCATTCCAACCATTTGGTTCCTAACTTCATCAGTTATAACCAGTGTGCTGGCATCTCACCCAGCAATTCATCTGACTGCCAAACTACTTACTCACTTGATCTGGCACACAATGCTCCCACATCCTGCACTGTCTTTCGGATATAAACAACCACTCATTGAAGCATCCCTTATTTCTCCTCCCACTTTGATCTCTGCACCCCAGTGTGAAGCTGATACTTGAGCACTATTCCCTTGGGTGTAGCGTTACAAATCCACTCTCTTCCACTTTCTCTATATGCCACAGTGGTTTTATCAAGGTTGCCTGATAGGGCACGCCTCAGCAAGTCTCAGGGGGTATACATGAGATCTGGAGTGATCTGTGGCTCCCATACAGCCTGTGTGCTCTTGCTCCTTGGCACAGGAGGGAACAGGAAAGGATGGTGCATGCTCTGGTTGTGCCCTGACGTGGAGTTTGGACATGGTTGTGGCATGCACTTAGGCACAGATGCTGGGAAACTCTCTTGGGTTCAGCAGCACAGGCATCGCTTTGGACAGGCTGTCATCGCATTTCATAGCTGCTCTGCTTAAAAATGCGAGACACTGAAGATCATTAAATGCCTCTGAAATACGTGCCACTGAGCATGGCATTCCTTACTGGCTGCCAGGACGAACAAAACCAAGTCATTACATTAACATCTATATCCCCCAGGAGTGCTAGACATTGGCAAAGGGTGATCCTGGCGAAGAGGAGGAGCGGCTGGAGAAGCAGACAAGAGCGAGGAGAGAAATCTTTCCTTACATACAGAAATAAAAGTAAAGTCTCAACTAGACCTTGAGATGTTGTCCTTTCTGTGAGCTTCTCCAGCCTGCATATACCAAGAACATTGCAAAAATCACTCCAATTACTACATACTTGAGTAGAAGGTTTTCACTGGCACATAAACACATGTATGCCAGAGATGCCAGACTCACACCTTTCCATACTAATGTGGCTCTCAAATGGGCACATCACTGCTGATGAGGGGATGAGCAGTGCATGTGAGATGAACACAGGCTCTTGCAGCACAGCTCTTCAGTTTCTCTGCCTGAAAAAAATGTAGTTTGTCTGTGGAGTACACTCCACTAATTCAAGTGGCTGGGTAGCTCTTCCTGCCCCTCTCTTGCTATGACTTTGAATGCTCTTGCTTGCTTGGCTTTTGACTCTCTTCTCCCTTCCCCAGCCAGAGAAGCATAATCCACTGGTACCCAGATGTTTTACAGTGCCTGCCAGCCTTTGTCAGTATCATGCACTGGAAGGACAGCTGTTGTCTATTCTCACTCCCTTGACAAGCAATGCCTTTTGCTTCTCCTTTTGCTGAGCATTTGCAAGTTGGAGGACCCCCCTGCAGGCTGCCTATGTGTTAAGTGCTGTGGACCCAAGGATGCATGACCCTGCAGAGCAGCAGACATCCTGCTCTGTACCTGCTCTGACTACTGTGGAGCTGGGTGGATTCCTCCAGGACTCTCTAAAAGGCTGGCAACCAACCTGAGAAGAGATAAGGGATCAGATTAAGGTCTTAAGTGAACTGTTACATTAATTGGGTTACAACACAGGAGAAAAGAAAGCCAAAGGCAAACAAAAAAACAACCTTAAATCTATCAGGCACAATCCTCCAGAATGGACAAAGAGATCTGGAAAATCTGTGAAGGTACAAACATGTGAGAGGGTAAGAAGGTGTGGGATCTCATTCCAACCTTCTAGCTCTCCCTTAATGTCTCCTTACACTTACTGTTTGACTCATAGCAAAAAAAAAAAAAAAAAAAAAAAAAATTAATAGAAACAGGAAAAAAAAAAAGAAAAAAAGTCTGTTTTGTGGGATTTCATCTTCTCATTTCTATAAAAATATTTGTTACTAAAGCTGAAAAATTTCTTCATATGAGGACTTCATCCTGAAGCAGAGGTACCTTTGAAAGAAAAAAACCCTCATCTATGAAGGTAGGATGTGATTCAGTAAAAAACTAACAGATAGAACTAATCCTTCCATGACGTCTAGCTGGCTATTACTTTACTATTTTGGAGAAATGCAGAGCTAGAGAACAAAAAGTTTATGATGTTTTCATATAAGCGGCTGTGAATAAGTAATATCTTGCAAGCCTTAGAAAATTCTTCCTCTGTCTATACAAGTAAATTTCTAGAAGAGCAGCTGCACACAATTATTTTTTGTGGAAACTCGGAAATGAGGGACAGATTTAACCCATTCAATTTTAACAGGCATTTCATAGGAGTCCATCAGAGACCTGAATCTCTGTCACAGTGGTGTTGTGAGGTGGAGCCAAATGTTGGAGTCCATGCTGGCCTCCTTCTTCACCCATGCTCTGCAGGGAAGTATTACAAGTCAGGTTGGACCAACACCCTCAAAGACCTTTTGAGTAGTCAGTCTTGGCAAAGGAGAAAAATGCAACAGCTCCACCAAAAGCAACCAGCTGTCTGCCAGGTGAAGATCGCACACATCCTGAGCAAGCATGGTGCGACTGAGCTAAATATGAGCATCATTATTAAATCCTATTTATGTAAATATGCAATGTTACTTGCATAAAAATTTGCAACAACTGGCCTCTCCCTCCACAGCCTACCCCCTGTAATAAAGTTTATTTTAATACTAAACAATATGAACCCCCTAGTCCTTCCTCTAGGAGGTACTTCAGATGTCAGAGCACTTCATCTACTTGTTACCAACAAGCACAGGCCCTTTTAATACAAGAAAAATACTTCGGCAATAAAAAAGCAACAGGCAGCAGCTACAGACGTATTATTTATGTAACAGTGACTTCAGAGTCACCTTTTGCAAGGTAAAATAAATCCTTAGTATAAAGCCAACATAGGAAAGCATTTGGGCTTTCCCATCTGCAACACCAGAGCAAGACTTGAGTAGGAATGGGGCTCTGCAAAAGGAAGTGGCTGATAGATACAAAAGAGCATCAGACACAAAATGAAAGTAGCTAGTGCATGAACTAGCAACAGAGGGAAAATGTGGGGATTTATTTGACAATCCTTTCTGCAGCGCCTCAGCAACCTGATAAGTGGTAGGGACTTTCCTATGGAAAAAAAAAGAAGGAGCTGAGTATGACTTATTTTTTGAGGATCACGTGGAACTGAATCTCTTTTCCTTGATGCTGCCAAAGCCCCATTATGAAAAAAAAACTAGGTGGAAAAGCAGCAGCTCTCTGCGCAGTGCTGCACAGACTCACGCACCCACTCAGTCATCGGTGACTTAAAAACTCTAGACTTGTTTTCATAAGGATCCTGCAGGGATCAGTCTGTATGTATGCTGTAGGGAAGGTGGTCACACTTTTTCTTGGAAACCAGCTGGCCAGCTCCCTGTTTACGGCTGCGGCTGCAGCAAGAGGAACAACAGCCATGGCCAAATATGGAGCCAGGCTGAGGTTGCTGAAACTATTTCTTTCATTGGACCCAAGCCACCGATTCTGCTTTTTTATTGCATGTTGCGTTCAACTATCCCAGATGTAATAAGGCATAGAGATGCAGTAACACCTATGCCTTCCCTTCAAAACATTTCCTCTGGAAGTATTGCACGGCCTAATTAAATAATGACATTTGCAACAGGAATAATAATGCAAAATTAGAGCAGCATTTCAGCTTACATCATGGCCCTCCTTGACAAGCAGCCCAAAGTAGTTGACAGTATGCAAAACATCACACTGTGCCAGAAGACCTGATGTGCTCAGAAAATAAAAACCATCCTCAGTTCGTGCTGCAGTGGAGGAAACAGGGAAGGAGCTCTCCGAGGAGTCCCATACAAAGCACTCCATCACCTGAACTGCATGCCAAGCCACCTGCCTGCCTTCCTGCCTTCCAAAGGTGAGAGCACCTGGCAGCATATGTATTTAAAGGCAATAGCACTGGTGAGAAATAAATACAAAGCAGGGACTCTCAGAGACTCATAGATCACCACCAAGACATTATTCCGCTCTTGTGCAGCTCAGCACCAGTCCCTGGCTGAACACTGAGCACTGGGGTTAAGATGGGGCAACAAGGGGGCTCACAGCACTGATGGGCAGTGGGTACATAAGTGGTCTACAGAAAGCGTTCTTAGCCAGACTTGCCAGGCACACTGGGGGAACCATCCAATAGTAAATTATATGAAGCCCTGGAAGCAAAATGCAGCAACTAAAACCAGCTGAGCTCATGCAGAGATAACTTGGCGTATAGGTATAATACCTACCAATCCTTTACTTCTAAAATTATCCTGAGGGAGGATATTAAAAGCAAGCAAGGAGACAAAATAGCAGTATCTCTTCATCAAACAAGGGAAACAAAGAGAGCAAGAGGCCACAAATTCAATTTCTTTTCCCTGGCCCTACTTCTCAAAGACATTGTTTCACTCTCCTCCATCCCTGCCTGTGCTCTGCCTGGGCTGGCACAAGTATTTGCTCAGCTCTGCAGTGAGCCAGACCAGGGGAACTAATCCAGGCCACAACTAATCTACCAAATATGAATTACAGGACAGGGATGGGAATGCACCGCCAGGGCAGTGGGAAGGGCAAAATCAGCTCCCTCAGCAGCAGTCCCTCCAGGGGTCAGCTTAAACCCACTTGCAACAATGGTGTTAGAGTCTGTACCAGCAAACACAGCTGCTATCATAGCAGGAAAAACAGTTAGTGTGGCCACAGGCACACAGAGACTTTACACTCAGCTGCTCAGATGCTTCCTAGCAGTAGAGTCAAGAAAGCACGGGGCTCAGCATATACAGCAGAGCCTGCTTGACAAGGTGAATAAACATTCAAGCAGTTAGCTCCATGCTGATGCAGCTACACAGTTAGCCATGATTTAATGCCAGCTCCAGTGCGTTTGCATCCATCATAGTTGGCACAGAGAATTAAGCACTGCAAGTGCAGGTCAAGATTTAGAGCTGGTCCAGTTTCTTCACATTGATGGTCCAAACGCAAAAAAAGCAGCAGGAATTTTAACACTGGGGTTTTTTTTCTATTTCTGTCATTTTTAAGTAGCCTTGAAGAACACTGAAAGCAGCATTGTTTCCCGAAAATCAGACACTAGATATCATGTCCTTGTATCAGCCTTTTACCTTCCCAACTAGGCACCTTTGATTTAAAACAGCATCCATTCATGGTATAACCAGGTTGGCTACCAAAGAATTACAGCAGAAATAAGGTAGACCCACCCGTAATTAAACATTGCAGCATTCCCTTTGCCCTACAGCCTCCCAGCTCAGCTCTAAGCCACTGCATTGCTTTCACCAAATGCAGGGCTGAACCCATAGTTGGCAGAAACCAGACCAAACTGGGGGCTGCTAATGAGAACCAACTTGCTATGGTTTCTTGGAAGTGACTGCATTGTCAAGGCAGATCCAAGCACTCTTCAGCCACTGGAATGCACTATCCCTCGCCTTGGCACACTTTCTGCACCCGGGAGAGGCAAGAGAAACTGGCATCACACTGGGCTGGCTCCACATCAACAGAAAATGCCCTGGAGCTAATATTCAGTTGCCCTGATGGAGTGTGTTTAAGACCCTTATGTGCAGGAAGGAAGGAAGGAAGGGAATTAGAAAAATTAATTTCCTGGTAATTAGTTTGCGACATATTGTAAGTAAATGATAGTTAATCCTAAATTAAATGGTACAGAGTAGAAGGGAATAGAGAGTGAGAAAGACAAACACACACAAAGGTTGGCAGTTAGCTCACAAGTGTACAAGGCTCTCTCTGCAGTCTCAAAGTAACAAACACTTATGCCATGGCAGGGGTGGATGCCATGCTCCTAGTATCTCAGAGGATGGTTCGATTCCACTATCAATTACACCACCAGAAACTTCAAATAACTCCCTTTACAACTGTGAAAATGAGATCAAAACCACACCTAAGGTCTCACTCCATAATGCTTGCTGTGCACTGTTGACGGTTAAAATGATGAGCAAACACATCAAAACTCAGGGAAAGAGGGAAAAAAATAAAGGTGACCAAACAGCAGGAATTGAGGGTGGGGAAGAAGAAACACTCTTAGAAAAGCAATTATAGCTTCCCTTTCGTGTTTCTTTCTGTAGGTTTAGTGGAGACCAAGGGTGTTTTGCTTTTAAAAGCCAGGTGTGGCAACAGGAATGAGGAGAATCTGAGCACAGACTGATGGGAGTTTCAGAGACAAAAGGAATTAACTGACTTTGCTCCAACAGCTTTAATGATATTCAGTTCAGGCCAGTCTCCTGACTTCCCAGGGTTGATGATACCAGTCTCTGACTGGCAGGAAAGCCAGTGAGTGCTGTCCTACCCTGTCACAAGATGAAGCTCTTCTTTACTATGCTTCCTTTGAGATACTGTGCAAAGGGAACTGGCATTACCATAGCTTGCTCCTCAAAAAATCTGCTAAACCTGAAAACATAAACCAAGACGTTGATCTGTACTTCTGTTTTGAATTAGGCATTCTCCTTTGGCAGGTATGAACTTTCCTAAACTCAACCAGCGGAGTTCTGCTCTGCCTATCAATAAATACCAAAGAGCCTGTGTGCACTGATGACTCAGGTACATGATAGAAAATTGGTGCAAAATTCACCTTGCATATGCATGTGTACACACATTTGGTGTACAGTGATGAGATGACTCTTCATCAGGGACTGTAGTGATAGGACAAAGGGTGATGGGTTTAAACTTAAACAGGGGAAGTTCAGGTTAGATATAAGAAAATTCTTTACTGTGAGGGTGGTGAGGTACTGGAACAGGTTGCCCAAAGAAGTGGTGAATGCTCCATCCCTGGCAGCGGCCAAGGCCAGGTTGGACAGAGTTTTGGCTGACATGGTCTAGTGTAAGGCAGCCCTGCCTGTGGCAGGGGGGTTGGAATAGATGATCTTAGGGTCCTTTCCAATCAAACCATTCTATAATTCTATGATTTGCACGCATATATGCATATATGCGACTATGTTCAAATTTAGTTTTGGACCATACCTTAACACTTCAGACTGATCAGTAAAACAGCCACAATCAGAAAGTGCCAGCCACTGACACTAAGTTAGGAATGAAAAATATGCCTACCATCATAACTCCTGGGTTATGATGCTGGGACTTCACTAGCTGTCAGATGTCAGGCAGGAATGGGCCAGAAATCCTCTGAAATGAATAAGGAATGAAGTCAGTGGGGAGGGCAACCTTTTCCCTTTGCTGCTGGTCAGGACACTCTCCTTCCATTCTGTTTTTGAGCAACCAGGAACTCACCCATGAGGGCTCTAAAAGTGGTGCTGCATAAATGCAAACACAATTTACCTTCTCCACTACATAAATCAGCAGGAAGATGAAAAGCAACCTTCACATTGCCCTCCATGTAGAGACCCCCATTCACAGAGGTGCTCCTCAAGAGTCCCAGAACCTGACAAAATGTTTCTACTGCATGGTACTTCTGGAGGTGCAGTTGAAGAAAAACGAAGGCTCTTGGTGAATTCGTAATCAACTCCCGACTGCCGCAAGGAGGGCTGCAGAATTCAGCATTGCTTTACCAATATGCTGACTAATAGCTTTGATTAAAATCCTAGAGTGCTTTTTGAAGCACACAGGAGCATTAATTCCAGTTCAGTTAATTACCTGTGCCTAAAGAAATGCCACTTGCAGCTTCAGCCAGTCCTGAAATTCTTTACTTTCCTTCTTAAGAAATGGTGCTGTATACAAACACACAGCTGCCCCATCTCCCTGGGATCCAAGGTCTTCTCTTCCTCTTCCCACTTCACTCGGGAAGTAGGATGATGCCCAGATCCTAGACTCTAGATCCACAGATGAAAGATGCGATACAAGGGCAAAAGATACGTGCTGCCCCTGTGACCTGATTTTGTCCTTTTCCATTTATCAGATGTTGGGTTTTGTAGCTTATGGCTGTTTAGGGCTTCTTCTGTAAGCACTGCATTTTTAAATGGGAACTCTCGACTGCGCTGCAGTGGCAGCTGCCATTTTGCATTCATGTGCAGAGAGCGAGCCAGCAAAGGAGCTCTGAAGAAGAAAACACATTATTTCTTTTTTCTCCTTGTTTTGCTGTTTCATTTAAATATAAAATAAAGGTCACCCTGACTGAAAGGACAGAATCGCTCCATGGAAACATGTAATGAATGCACTGGAGGTAAAAGAGGCAAACGTCCTTTAAGCAAAAACACAAATCAAATTACATTAAAAGAAAAAAAAAAAGTTTTTTCATCCACAGACAGCTTCTTTTTGTGACTACTATGGCTCAAGGCTTCAGGAATTATGAACTCATGTGAGCTACCGCAATTGCGGCAAAGAAAATATTTCCACTGCACAGGAGCTGCTTTCCCCTCCAAACTTCCCTGGTCGCTAAGTGAAGAATTTCAGGAAATAATAGAGAAATTTGGGAGAAAAAAATACTTCTGCACATTGTTTGACCTGTTTCATGTGCTGCACAAACCTAAAGTAATTAAGCATCCCCATCATTCTTATGAGGCTTACTCCTGGTGAGGCTTATCCTTATTTGAAGGCTATGGCACTTGTAGAGAGGAAATTAAACACAGCAAAAGTGAAGCCAGTGGCAGAAAGAGGTCCTGAGAGCTCCTGAATTCCAGCCTAGTGCCTGTTGCCCCACATCTGAGCTGACCTAAAGAAATCATTTGGCCATTTCATGATTTCTGCCAGGCAAGCTTTGCAGAAGAAGGGTGCAGCCTGCCCAGAGATGCACAATGCTGTTTCTCTGATGAGTAAATGACACCCGGCAGCCCACTTCCAGCAGCTCTTCTTTGCACTGCCACATAGGAAAAACAAAGACTTTATTCAGTAAGATATGGAAAAACCCTATACCATAAAAAGGGAAAAACCCCATACCATTTACAAGGGCCTGCAGTGATAAGACACGGGGGAACAGTTTTAAACTGAAAGAAAGTAGATTTAGATTAGACATTAAAAATAAATTCTTTACTATGAGGGTCATGAGACACTGGAACAGGTTGCCCAGAGCAGATTTAGATGCCCCATCCCTGGCAGTGTTCAAGGCCAGGACGGACAGGGCTTTGAGCAACCTGGTTGAGTGGGAGGTACCCCTGCCTCTGGCAGGGGGACTGCAACTAGGTGAGCTTTAAGGTCCCTTCCAACCCAAGCTATTCTATGATAAAACTAGCAAATCCCTTTTGCCAAAAAGCCAGGCTCGCAATGCCCAAGCTGTTTGCAGTGTGGTTTCTTTTCTAGCCTTCCCCATCTCATCTGCTCCAAAGACATTCCCAACTAAGCAGCAGCTGCTTCTTATGAATCAGGACATGTTGGTGTCACGCAAACTGTGGAATCTTCAACTTCACTGGGTGCAAATGCAGCAACATGTTGTTGCATGCCAGGGGCCACTCACAGACTGCAGGATACATTTAAAAATCTGGTGTGTATGTGCACTGAGTAGGAAAGCAAACCCCAAAGTGGATGAGCATAGCCAAAAATTACCCTAGATTTTGGAGAAGCCCATTATTTCTATCATTACCAAACTAGTCAGATCACATCTAAGCATTTTTATGCAAAATTTGAGTATTCACTCAACACATTATGACAGCTCTTTCAAAAGGAGATGTGCAAAGACAAGAAAAGGAAGGAAGTTAAAACAAATAGGAGTTTCAGATCATAGTAAGACGCATGGAGAAGAAAGATAAATTCCAACTGGAAAGAGGTTTTGGAGAACGATAATAGTAACAGTTCAAGGCCCATCTCTACTACCACTTTGGGGGCAAATAATTTACATCTGCCTTATCAGTTGCATATAATGTTCCACATTTTTCTCCATTGGTGTATTCTGAGGATTAGTGTTTGTAAGATTGATTTTCCATAAATACACTGCAGTATCTATACACTCAGAACATAATCCAATTAATACAATCATGCATGCACATAGCAAATGATTGGAAATTTCAAAACACAGAGACTATGCAGCATGGTCTGCCCTTCACTTGCACTTCAAGCAAGAATAGAAGTATTTTTAAAATCTCAATTAAAAAAAAACAGTTTGGAAAGTTGTCTTGAGGAGACCTTAATCTATGTTCTGCCTTCTGAAATGTCAGGATTCCCATCTTCCATATTTCTGTACAACCAGGAAGATTAACAGATGCAGCCAGAACCTGAGGCTGAGAACTATGTCAGGAATTTGACATAAATCGTTAATCTCCAGCAGCTCTGGAAAAGGCTGAACTCAAGTGACAATCCTCATTTATCTCATTTTAAACACATGTCACTTCCAGACCCCCAACTAGGTTTGTGCAGACCCAATAATCCCTCATAGGTGATTTCCCTAGTGAAAATGCAACATGCAGCAGACACTAAATGCAAGTTGTGTTGTTCAAATCGTTGTCAGCAGCAGTGAGCTGCTGGCAAGCACTAAGGTCAGGGTTACCAACCACCCCACACCACCTCTTGCCCTGTCACTGCCTCACCACAATACTGAGAGAGAGAAAAATGCAACCACGCAAATTTCCTAAAACTAATTTTCAGAGAGGAAACAGGAAAAGGTGCTTGCAGATGCTGCCACAAACCAGGATGCTCTCCTGCTGGGGCTCTGCCTTCCTAAAGGCTTCATAATCCACACTGGGTTTTTTAGTGCACAGCAGCTTCAAGTCTGCAAGCACTTGCTACAGAGTGGATGCTCAGCAGGTTGCTCTGCTGGTGACAGCCCCTTCCTTACTTGCTGGCACCAGCAATTAAGGCAGGGCGTCTCACTGCAGAAACATCAAATTTAGACTAGCTTTGGTCACTGATGGAAGCTTTCAGCTTTTGCAATTTTCAGCTTTTTGCCCCAAGAAGCAGGAGCATGCTGCCAGCCGGGCTGAGGGGAGCCCCTTGGATGGGTCCTTGCCCTTGTGCTGCAGTGCCCAAAAAGCTCATGCCAGCACCACAGCTTGGTGCCAATGGACGGCTGAGGTCAGCGAGGCTATGAAAACATGCAGCAGCAGAAAATCCTTTCCTTTGTGTGACCAGATCAGGACTGTACATGCCATAAGCTGCAGAAGCTGTCTTTTCAGTATAGGCAATCTGTAAGCAGCAGTGAGCAGGCATTTTTGGGGATGTGGAGAATGCACAGCCTGCACTCAGAGTTTCTCACGCCAACACAAAATATAGTGTTACTACTTCAAGAACAGCTTAGGAGACAGCACTCCTTTACCACCATCCCTGCAAACGGTACTAACAGGACCATGTTACTCAGCGCTTCCTTCAGATTCACTCAACATAAGCAGTACAAAACCTACCTACTGACACACTGATGGGAATATTAAATTCTTCAGCATCTTCTCAAGCCCTTAACTCTGCATCTGTCTGAAAGCATGAATGAAGATTCACTCTGCCTTCTTTGCAAACTGCTCTTATTTGCTCTTTTTTTTTTTTCCCCTTTGCTGCCTACAGGTTCTCCCAGTGTCTCCATTTGTCAAAAGTGCTTTTTCGTTTTGAGGGAAGCTTTAGGAAACTACTACTGCTGCTATGGAATCTGCAGGTTCCTTCACTGCTCCACCTGCAGCTCCACTTTTCTTTTCCTGGGAAGAGCAACATCTGCACGTCTATGTGCCAGTGTACAGCAACCCTCGCCATTTTAGCTACGGTATCTGCTGCTCTGCTGAAAGTCACCTGACTGCAAGGGCCCCTGTTTTGATTTAAAACTGAGAATTTTTCTACCTAATTTCATTGTCGATTAATACAAAAGACTTGAAACATTTCAAACTGTTTTGAGATTTTAATAATAACAATAATAATAATATAAACAAATCTCGGGTTATTTGGGCATGACTTCTTAATATCGGGGGCTGACAGCAGAGTGGAATAGCTGTCTGTACGTTGTCTCCATATCATGACAAGCATTCCTGCAGGCCCCATGAGGCAGAGAGCTCAGCATCATGACAATTATGAAGATTACAATTTTCTTGTGAAATCAAGAACTGAACAGAGGTACAAAGAGATTTAAATAGCACCTGATGAATCATGTGAGAAAGGTAGAGCCAAGCTGTGAAACATCCTTCTCTTCTTGGCTCCCAGCCTAGGGGTTCAATCTTACTCTAACAGTCTTTCACAGATTATCTAGCAGCAGAGCTTATAAATCTCTTTTTATTTCAAAGCAGTAGGCAATCAATACCCTAAATAAGACAAAACCACGTCTCTCTTTAGAAAATTGTTTTCTTGATAGAAGACAGGGAATAAATATTCCTAATAGGTACCCACTTGCTTTTAAATAATAATGGCACCAGCTCAGTAATGTGTGATGCCTCGATTACAGCCCCATTGTGCTATGAGATGTACAAACAGGTCAAATTGTTTCAAGCTATTCTTGTGATAATTTCTGAAAATAAAGAACAGAACATGGGAAACCATCAAAATGCTGAATGTGAAACCTGTTATCCTGTCAGACATCTTGAGCTGAGAAACCCTCATGGCTTCCCCATGAAAAAATGAAGAAAACTGCTGTGACAGAAAGTCCTTAATGCAAAAAATAAAAACCAATAAAATAAAATAAAATTAAATCACTGAAAACTGATTAGCATTAATTCTTATTTCCTGGGTTGCAAGGATGAAAGGCAGCAAAGAAGCGTCATTGGTGAGGTAATGCCTTCGTTTGATAATGCACATACACACATATACACACAAACACTTGCCCTTTTCCTATGTACAATAAAGTCACTCAGCTTTGATTTTCATAAGTAATCAGAGTCACATCTAGCCATAAATTAACATGATTAATTCTGAAGAGCAATCCACTACTTTAAATTTGCCCACTTGCAGTTACACAGACATTTTCAGGGTTCTTTTCATATAATTTTGCAAAAATGAAACCATCTCTCATCTGTCAGGGTCTGAGGTATGAGTGAACCATGTTTTGTGAGATAGTGTTTCCCAGGTCACATTAAAAAGGGTTTAGAATGTGACAACAGAGTGGATTTCCAAACCTCCTTTGGTTTTCTTGCTAATTACACAGACACTCTGACCCTCTTGATTTTCTCCAATGATAGCTCTGCATCCCCACTGTATGCAGTAAGAGAGGTAGAGTGCTCAACACTGCACAGCTACGTACAGATTTTAACATGGCTCCAAAGTTCCTGGGGGCTTAAAATACAGCTGCAGCTCATGGTTCAGCTATTGTTATTATGAGAACTAACAGAAATTTTTGGAAAACAACTACACAGAAAACTGGGTTTCTGCTTAAGGAATACATTTGAATAAACTGTTTTTTTATTGAAAAAAATATCAGTGCACTAAATCCCACAGAGTACAGGCGTTAAGTGCTGTTGCAGTGAACCTGGGGAACTATTTCCATGCGTTGCTCATGCTCTTGCATTGGGGTCATGTCCTGCACCCCTCACAACCCCGCATTAGATCCCTGCCTGGGATGGGCTGTGTCCCTTCACCACAGCAGAGCCATCGGTTGGACCAGGCTAAAGAGAAAAGTAGAAGCCTGAAGCATCTATGAACTATAAAACACAAAGTGCCCTGGCAGTGTGCCAGAAGCAATACATTTAGGTGTTAGGGAAAAATGCTTCATCAAAACCTCACAAACTTTATATGGGGAAAAAAAAATCCCCCCATTTCTGGGTAAAATTATCATAATGAGAATCTCATGTGATAACAGTACCAGTGCCAGGGGAAAAGCAAATAGGAGGACTTGCCCTCTGCCTGGGGGAGTTTGTGATCTAAGCATTTCAACACAGTCTGCCAAAGTAATATGCAAAGGTATGGTAAGAAAGATGTAAGCAAATACTTCCAATTTGTATATCTGAAATATTATTATGAAGTGCTGACTCCTCTCATCCAGCGCCTCTCTGCTGTGTAATTCTATGTAGAAAACAGGGTTAAAGAGTGTCTTCAGGGCCAGGAGACCTTACTTAGAGATCAACTGCAGATTTCATATCTAAAGTATGTTTGGTTAGAAAAAATTAAAAATCTGCAGACAACATTAGCAGTATTGGTGGACCAAATGAACCAGAGGCCAGTGTGGAAGAGAAGCACACACACACAGGAGTAAACCAGTAAGGGGATAAGGTGGCTAGAGCATGAATGGTTAAAACAGAAGGAGCCACTCAAGTAGGTGGCAATGTGGCTATAGAGAGGGAGATTGAAGGAGCTCTGCTGCGGAAGAATAGGGGTAGGTTTGGGGGAGATGGGTAAATTCTGAAGGGAAGATGGGAGCCTGGCCAAAGCTTCTACTGCAGGTGGTTTGAGACACAAGAGCAGGAAGAGCCGAAGGTGATCAAGGGCTTTTGGCTTCAGGGTCAAGCTGATAGAGAAGCAGGATGTATGTACAGCCCCATGTTTCCAAAATAGGTACCTCTGTTCAAGCCTCACTGCAAAACTACTTCCAGCTTTCCACGCCAAGCACAGACCAACCTTGGCCTCTTTTTAAACACCATCTGAGCTTCAGTTTACAGTGTTGACGTTTGAGCAGTTGAGTTTGGATTGTAAGGTGATAGGAGATCATTGCTGTACGCTCCTTATTGCTGTAGTCCTTGCAAAGCTAGCAAAAACACCAGAGCTTTTCCTTTTCCCCATGGAACGCTTGCCGTTAAATTCCACCCCTTGCAATGGCTTTACAGTCAGAAGGTCCTGTGGCTTACTGGGATCAGACCTACAAATCATCCTCCTCCTGCCCTCCTGACAGGTCTCCTGCCTAATGACTTATCAATCTCTAGCTCCTGCAACAGACAGGAACCACATGGCCAGGCAGTGGAGAGCAGCACTGCTGGCTCTCCTGGAGAGCAAACATCACAGGTTGGTGGGCAGGAGGTAGAGGAAGAAACCTCTGCGTTCCAGTGCAGAGACGTTCCAGGAGCACATCCAGCAGCCCTGGCCTCAAAGACAGAGAAAATTGTAGCAGCTTTGTTCAACGAGAGACAAATTAAGAATGAAAGAGAGCCTTGGGTCTATCCTAGCAATGGACAGGTCCAACTTTATCATCAGATCTGGACAGCCTATTGCAAAAGAGAAGCTGATATTTTACAGTGGGATCTTCTAACTCCCGTGTCAATCCACATGTGCAGTTTCATAGTCCAAAGGAGGAGAATAAACACAGGCACCTTCAGAGAGGAACAAAATGACACCACCACCATGAAAAACCTGTCCCAGGAGTGACTTGGTCCTTTCCCACTCCCAGCCCTGCTCCCTGAGGAAGGAAGTACCAAACAACTCAGTTGGAGGAATCAGACTATATCACAGCTTTCTCTTCCATGGCTGAATTCAGGTCACGCCTCTACAATCATTAATCCTGGCTCTTTGCTCTCGGTACACATTTGATCTGGATCAGCCAGGGCACATAATCACATTTAAGATGAATTAACTAGAACACATGATACGGAGTTTATGCTGGCCTCATGCCAGCTGTGGGAGGATGAACGACACTTGATCTCACAGAAAGCCTGCCAGTACAAAGTTCCCCCAGTGCTGTTTTTGGAACAAGTGTGGACCAGCGGAGCCACATCAGTCGCCTGGAACCAGCCCTGTGCACAAACCGGTTTCTGCGTTTTTGATGCAGTTACTCTTAAGTCAAAGGCAGACTGACAAAGTCTGACTTGATTAGGAAGCCAGGATAATTACACTTACTCTTAGCCAAATCACATTTCAGAACTTACAGGAGAGGTGGCCCACAAGTTAGGAGGATCAAAATTCACTTAGGGTGGGGGTAAACAAACACATGGTGCCTTCTTAGCTTTGTCTCCTTCCTTGCTCATTCTCCTCAGGGCACATCCTACAGTTCTCCAGTACTAGAACAAGCAAAGCCACACTCTAGCTCCTCCCTCTGCATTTTGGAAACAAACTGTCTTACCCTTTTGGATGCATAAAAGAAAACGAGAAAACCATCTCTTAACACACAGGTGATTTAACCTGTGATTTTACAGTTGAGTTTCTGCACCATCAAAATAAATATGGGAGGAGGAGGAGGCGGTATGAGAGACCTCCTATCCAGTGCTTGCTAATTCATTGCACCAAAACAATCACTGTCAGCTACTATTTCTGCCTGAAAATATGTTTCCAAAACATCTGCTGTGCATGCCAGTGATAACCATTTTAAAATATCACATATTGTATGACTTTAATGAAGCTCAACATAGTAGTTAGCTCAAGCATAGAAAATTGGCAAGTGTTCAAAGTGGAGCACGTATAGAGACAGACGACACAATGCACTGTTTTCCTGCTAATGTCTGGGTGACAATATCTACACATGCTATTCCAACATATGTTGAATATGAGTTTTTCTGAAACAACCATTGCATGAGTTATCTTTTACTAGATGCAATTAAATTGTACTCAGACCTCCTGGATTGGATCCCTAACAGATAATTAGGAGGAGAAACATAAAGTTCTAGAAAATAAAAACCATAGGTGATTCAAATGGGAATGCTCACAGAAGTGAGATGGTTTGAGCTGGGCCCTGAACAGTAATTCTGCTGTTCTCCTTGTAATAATGAAGGGAACTAATGGAAGAGAAAGGTGAGAGACAACCTGGCTCATCTCCTGGCCTCTCTCTTTGCCTTGTCCTTTGCCTTAGTTTCCTTTACCCTAGCAGGATAAATCATTTCCATCCATCATTTTGAACCACATAATTACTTTATTTCTAAGATGTGATAACATTTCATTATTCCTGACAGTTGTAAAAGAAAGCTTTCAAGGACCTTGGTGAAACATCTTCTGCTCTAGTCTAGATGATTCATGAGATAATCTGTTATTAATATATACCGTTCTAAGCCTGTAGTGCTTAAGTTTTAGATCAGCACAATATTCATTCCTTGCTGTGACTCAGTGGAGGCTCCAAGAGATGGTGGAGGGGAAAAAAGAGAAGTATTTTTATAGCAGGTTATTTTTATTAGAAAATAGTGTGTTGTATAAAAACAGCCTTATTGAATTGAGGTGTTCAAAGCAATTCCTGCAGAGTAAGATTATAGTGAGCAGAGTGCAGGTGAGAAGGTCAGAACCGCAAACTAGATGCAATTTATTCCAGTGGTGCAGAAACTTAGGAATGTACTCCAAGGTAATCACAAACATATGTGATATAAGCATCTCACATACATAGATGTACATCCCACCACACAAGTCCTGAGCTGTATTCAAAGGCAGTAATGACAACATCAGCTGTCACTTTACAGTTTAGTATAGTAAACTAACAGTTTACAGTTTAGTATAGTATAGTAAAACTCTCAGTCTCCTCACAAAATTGTACATAATAGATGACACTAAGTACAAAAGATAAGAACTACATAGCTAAAGAGACTAACTCATCATATGCTTAAATAAATAAACATATTTATAGAGAAAAAAGAAGCATTTTTACGCTTTTATAGAAAAAAGAATGTATTTCAGTGTGCTCATTTGAATCCATAGTAAACCCCAGGACACAAAGGAGATCAGCTTGAAAATAAACCCCAGGTGGTACATTAAGTATACATAGGTGAAACAACAATACAATGCAGTAAAAGTAAACAGGTATGGAGATTAAATCCAGTGAAAAGGGGAAGATAAGCCGTCTGTAAGCTGCCCAGGGGAAACGATGTATGAGATCATACTGAAATTTTAGCTGTTTGGATGCACGGAAACCAGGTGAAGCATTTCTGCAGAAAAAAATGATCTCACGTTTATTAAAAACTGAGCTCTCACTGTCCAGTTGCTACCTGCTCCAAGTTCATCTCGGAATAACACTGCCTGCTACAGATCTGGGCATCGGAACATGCAATGAGGGAGTGTCGTTAAAACAGAGTTCATTTGCAGTGCTTTGAGAACAGGGAAGATGAGAATGGGGGGAGCAAGAGAGAGCAAGGGAAGTACACTGTCAAGTCAACAACTCACTTTGTGCTGTTTTGTATTTAGCATGAAGACTACACTGCTCTGTATGCAAAACAAAACTGGCCACCAGAAACTCTTTTGACCACCGGTTTTAAACAAATGTAGACAGCCAGAAAAAAAAACCACATTTATATCTATTGAATTCTCAGTAGTTATCCAAGATCAAAGCAAATGAAGATGGGAGGAACTGGTAAAGGAAGGGCTTCTCCTTTATGCTGGGAAAATAGGTTTCCATCCATTATTCCGCAGCTCATTCCATGTATTTTCTGAGTGACATGTTCTTGTCCACACCAAGTTCATGGTTTGTCATCTCTTGTCATGCTTAGCCTTCCATTTTTTCCAGTGGAAGTTAAATGTGCAAGTCTTGCCAGCATAGATATAATTCGTGTTGGCAAAAGACTGCATAGACTACATTCTCGCCACTGGCATTTTATCACATTTTAAAATAGCCATGAGCCAAAGAAATACTAGGGTTATGCTAACAAAAATTTCTACTAACCTATATTTTCCCCTGCTTAAAAAAAAAAAAAAAAAGGGCAAAACAAAAAGAATGCAGATGCAAGTATCAACACAGCAGAAAAAGGCCCAAAGAAACCTAATACATGGTAGGTTTCTTGAAAAAACAACCCCTGTCTCCCCTGTCTCTGAAGAGCATCTGTAGTATAGCATGTCAGTCAGAAACTGGAATTTCCTGCAATTAATCAATTTAATAAAAATAATTTGACAGCCTTCCTTCAAATGCTGCACATGGTTTGGTTGCATTTCTGTTTCTGGACCTTTTGATCATTCAAGGAAGAAAACTGACTGGCTAGATTTGCTTTACTGAAAATGAAAGATGAACTGGGAAGCTCATTTATTTTTGTTGGCAAAAGAAACAAAGACGGACAAACTGACCAACCAGCCATATCAGGCCACTGGCCAAATTCATTATTTGTGTATTGCCAGTCATTTCAGTTCTCATTTGTTCCTCTAACTGAACTAAGTAGCCCATTCATACAGTTATTTGCTAACAATGATGAGGCAACACAAATTCTTCTGGATTGTTTTCAAACAAATTTTGAATATAATTTTATATTCTGTTAATTTTTTTACAGAATGAGTTGGATGCTTTCAGGCCTCCACACTTACTAATACCTACTAAACAACCAGAATGAAGCTGGCTTGCAACAGAGAATGTCTTCATATCTGATGGAAACAAAATCTGGCTTTTCTGGCTTGCAGCTGGAGAGGAAAGTGATTTCTTCTACAAATTATGCTTCAGACATTCCACTGTCCAAAACAGAACTACACAGCAAGTGCAAGTAGGGGAAGATTGAAGAACAGGACAAGATCCTACCAGACACAAGTGGAGGGTTTGCACTTAATTTATGGTCTCACAGCTTGAGAACATAACCCACTAGTGCTGCTGCTATAGTAACAAACCAAACTGGTATGCAGGTTTGTGGCAATAATACTTGTTGAAAGTTTTCTCAGTTGCGTATTCATGCTTCTGTCTCTTTTCTTTCTTCTTTTTGGCATGTCTCTAAAGGAGATCAGTATATGAAAGCAAAAAATGCAAAACTGGAGGAAAAAAAGAAAAGTCTATAAAGGCTTTGTAAGATAAACTCATAAAACTCTACAGTTACTTCACGAAGATTATGGACCAAAATGTTAAGGGTCTTTCGGGCACCTCCTAGGCATTTCAAATGCCCTTTGGCCTTTAAAGAGCCTGACCTGGAGGTGCAGCCATCCCAAACTTTCAGAAACATTGGCAGCTTTCTAATTGAAGCAGCAGTGAATGGGAACTCAGGGGAAGAGAATAAAATTTGGTTTACTTAATGCCAAGTTCATCCTTCAGCATCAGTGACTCAAACCCTTACATACCCACTCTTTTAAATGCTATGAACAGCCCCTGCTCATAGAATCATAGAATAGTTAGGGTTGGAAAGCACCTTAAGATCATCTAGTCCCAGCCCCTCTGCAATGGCCAGGGACACCTCACACTAAATCATGCCACCCAAGGCTATGTCCAACCTGGCCTCGAACAAAGCCAGCAACGGAGCATTCACAACTCCCCTCAGCAAGCCATTCCAGTGCCTCACCACCCTCACAGTAAAGAATTTCTTCATATCGCATCTAAACTTCCCCTGTTTAAGTTTGAACCCATTATCCCTTGACTTATCACTACAGTCCCTAATGAAGAGTCCCTCCCCAGCATCCCTATAGGCCCCCTTCAGATACTGGAAGGCTGCTACGCGGTCTCCACGCAGCCTTCTCTTCTCCAGGCTGAACTGCCACAACTTTCTCATCCTATCTTCATATGGGAGGTCCTCCAGTCCCCTGATCATCCTCGTGGCCCTCCTCTGGGCTTGTTCCAACAGTTCCATGTCCTTTTTATGTTGAGGACACCAGAAC